>JARFXV010000309.1:0-212500 GCA_031761425.1 Cosmopolites sordidus
TATATATATATATATATATATATATATATATATATATATATATATATATATATATATATATATATCATATATATATATATATATCATATATATATATATATATATATATATATATATATATATATATATATATATATATATATATATATATATATATATATATCATATATATATATATATATATATATATATATATATATATATATATATATATATATATATATATATATATATATATATATATATATATATATATATATATATATATATATTGAGTATTTCTTACAAGTTTGAAGTTTTAGTTTACTTTAAACGATTCTCGTATCGTAATTTGTAGTTAGTATTATAGTTATTTTAGAATATTATTTGGTGCTTCATATAATTAATGATGATAATTACATAATATGTAAAGAGATATGAACTAATGTTAAATATTTTTCAGATGGAAATTGCAGATAGATGAGGTCCGTTATTTTGTTCTGTACCCTGCCCTTAGAGGATTGATTCGCAATGGAATAATGGACCTTAAGAGTAATATCATTAGTAATGAAAGTAAAATGTGTATTTTATGAAATTCCAAGTCTTGTCCCGTTTAATACTGTAATAAGATTAATTGTGATGTTATAGATAATATTTGCTTACATTTGTAATGATATTTTAATAAATATACCCATTTTTGGCTTTTTATTTACAAATCCATATTACAACAGCTACATCAACATGTGAAGACCCAGAACTTCAAGGGTTGTAGATGAATGGAGTATCCGGAGGTTCGTCTTTGATTTACAGTTGGACAAAAACTTTGATTTTTCTCAAAAACCTTGGGTGTCTTAATTCTTCGCCTTCATCTTATTTTGATGATTCGGTGCTCCCAATTATGGTCATTCTTGTGGTTGTAATCTAAACGAAACGTCTTGAACGAGACTAGTCGGGTCGGACCGTAACTGTACTTTGCGATCGCGGCGCGGCAGGTAAAAGCGGATGAGATGTTTCTTGAAACGATGAAGAAACTGAACTTACGAGCAACGTGGTGTACCTTGAATCTAAAAGTTGACTTTTTGAAAAGACTTTACGATCTTTATTGTTTGGAAGTTCAATGATATTGCTAAATATCTCTTTGGCCTTCTAATATACATATCTGCATATATTATTCCGTTTTGGCTGATGGGGTTTTTACTATCTGGCTTTTAATGGCTGATTCGACTGATGTTTTTATTCTGGATTATGGGAAGTTTTCAATCATAATCACTATTTTTAAGACTAACTTGAAAAATTATATTGCAAGACATTTATGTTCTAAAAATTTGGCTTTGGGTTTCAATTAGGTAATAACCTGTTTACTGATTATGTCACTTCATATTCTGAAACATGTCATCATCATGTGAATTAATGATAGTTAAAACGTATAGTTTGGAGAAATGTTACACTTAATGGAGAACACGCAGCGAATATGAAACAATATTGGAAGACCAGATTGTCTATAACATATCTCTTATCCAGGAAGTTTATCTCGTAATAAATCCGTGATCTATAGGTTTGATTGTTCCTGTTGAGTTTCTTAAAACATACTTGTGACCTTGCAATTGTTGATATAAAATCTAACAGTTTTGGAAACAAAAAATTTATTGAAATAACAGGCACAAGAAATACTTTAAAAACGTAACGTAAATATAAATATTTTTTCATTAGAGATAAGTGAATATTTCAATTTTGTTATATAGTGGATTGACTGCTTTTATGTAAAGGTACTTGACAAACATTTTTTGAGTTAGTGTATGTCTTTTCTATTAACATGGTTTTACCATATTATAGATAGTATTGACATTCATTTTATTACAGTAATACAATCTGTATGGTTTTTTTTAAATGATAATAAGAAATTAATTGTAAACAATATCGAAAAATAGTTGTGTTTTTATAAAAATACTTTAAACTAAATTAGAACATGTCTAGTATGTATGTGATTAAAGAAAAATAACTGAAGAAATTGATGTTACAGTATGTCCCGATGTAGTAGAATATGCAATTTTCTACATTCTTGCTGACAGGGAAATACATTGTTTTCCAAGAAATATATTGAGGTAAAATTGATCCAGACTGGATTAGTTAGTAAAACACTTCACCATTTTCTACTTTCAATACTTTTT
Organism: Cosmopolites sordidus; assembly: GCA_031761425.1. Lineage (NCBI taxonomy): Eukaryota > Metazoa > Arthropoda > Insecta > Coleoptera > Curculionidae > Cosmopolites > Cosmopolites sordidus. The sequence continues at coordinate 2,148 of JARFXV010000309.1, forward strand.
TTGGTCCTGCAACACTAGCTCTAGCATGCGTTTTTACGCGCAAATTTTTTACTTAAATCACTTTTATAGCGATTTATGAATGACTACACCCAATCTGGACCTGGAGTATTTTCTCTAAATTTGTCCTCCAACACTTACAAGATAATAATTTATTGACATTCTCAGATCAAATGAGGTCATAGGAAAACCGAAGGTAGACCTATATGAATCACACTAATATAATTGATAAATAACTTTTCCCCTCAAACATAAATATCGTTTGACCTATTACTTTTGGAGGCAGATGCCGCATCTTCAGACACTGTTCCTGTAACTGCGATATCTATATAAAAGATGCATAGATTCTTCTTGCTTTTTTTTCTTCATTGGCTTGACCTTGGACTGTATCTGGCATATCAGAACCGAGTATTCTGGCTAAACTCATACGAAGCAGGCGCAAGTTGAACACCCTTCTCTTCATGTGCTCTAATACTAGTTGTCGAGCTAATTGTTTTATAAGCACACCACGATTAGTTTTTTGTTTTAGATGCACATCATGTAAAATTTGCGCATTGACTGAACCTTGGTTGACTTGGCGCATTGACTGACGTTAGGTTTTCTCCGTCCGAACCTTTGCCACAATATAAATAACAACTATTCGATTACTGCTGAACACATTTGCCGAGTTATGTCACGAATTATGCTCCTAATTTCTTCTTTCAACTGTTGAACGGTTTGCGGATTATTTTAGTAGGCTTTGCTCTTCACATAGCCCCACAAAAAATAATCTAGCGGCGTCAAGTCGCATGACCTTGGTGGCCAATTTACGTCCCCATTCCGGGAGATCAGCCTCCCTCCAAACTGTGTACACAATAAAGTCAATGTTTCACGTGCTGTATGACATGTTGCACCATCTTGTTGGAACCACATACGCAAAAATGATTGTCATTTGCCTTCATCTGTAGGATCCAATTGGCAAATGCACGGCGTTGCCCATGGTCGGCTGGCTTTAGCTCCTGTGTTAGCTGAATTTTGTAAGGATGTAGACTTAAGTCTTTTTTTCAAAATTCGCCAAGTTGAAGTTCTGCTGATACCCAAATTTTGCGCGTGCCTGTTAACAGACATTTGTGGATTTTCAGTAACACTTTCACGAACCGCCTGAATATTTTCAACCGAACGAGCAGGACGTTCCCCGACTTTTGTTTCGATATCTTCCACAGATCCGGTAGTTTCAAATCTACGCACTATTTTGCGAATGGTTACTTCTGACGGACGATTGCATACACCAAAGTATTCACGAATTCGCCGAAATGTGGCTCTCACAGAACACCCATTTTGAAAATACGTTTTAACAATGTAAACACGTTGTTCTACTGTGTAGCGCTCCATTGCTGAAATTGTACTGAATTCCACAATGAAACCGAATAACATAAACAAAGTTTGAGATAAGAAGACTAGCAAAACAAAATATTCGAAACCTGACATTGACATTGACAGATGTTGTATTCCACGTATAATTGTACACTATCCAGCTTCGCACTGCCATAAATAATTTTCAGGTATGTTATGAAACGTTTCTTTTATTCGTTTCCAACATTCGAAACCTCTTAATGGAATACCCTTTTATATATTTTTTATATTATTTTATTATATTACCTGTTTATTATATTACCTGTTTATATATACCCTAGTCATAATCTCTAATAATATGTCATCATCTATATAGTGTTTCCATATATCGTATGGATCCTTTCCATAATTTTCTGTCAAATTGGAAGTGGGTACTCAAAATAATATGTTGTAGTATTCTAACTGATGATCGGTTAGGAGTTTTTGACCCCTTATATTTATCTTGGTGCATTTCTCCATGATAATCGCCTGTTGTTTTAGAAGAGAAGACAAATTCGCTCTCTGAGTCATTCTTGTTCCCAACATGAAGAAAACATATCTGCAATAACATGTTATTATTGACACGTCTTATAAACTATTCAACATGATTTTAATGGCTCCTAAGTATTATGTATAGCACTTACCTTTTTCCATCAACTTTTGTAGTCTTTACACTCCTCTTGTTATCATCTTGCCTTGAGTAACTCAAGGTCCAATTTTGCAATATCCATGTTTCATCCAAATAAACAAAATCAAACAGAGATTTGTCTTTGATATTTTGATACATCTTCAAAAATTGGATTCCGTTAAATGCAATATCTGGAAGTACCATCAGGTCGCTGTGTGGATTATCCTTACTCCCTTTGAAACAATTTCTTTTAGAAATCTATGAAGCTAAGTTTTACATACATCAAAGAGCTACATGTTCTTTAGTTTTTCATGAATACTTTCAAGATCAACCGTTTTTTCTGAAATAATTCAATAAAGTTTCATAAAAATACAATATTACCTTGTAAGTCTACTCACTTTTTTCATAGATTTGATTGCGAATTCAACCCACATCAAGATGATCTAGATTAGTTACTCGTTTTGGATGTAGACGCCTTTTCTTCGGTGATTTTAAGTTTCGTTATTATCTAGCTTTTTCGAAATTGCACTAACTGTACCAATACTAATATTTAGTGCAGCTGAAACTCGCTAAAAAAACTCCAATTAATTATGAGAACGACTATCTCGTTCCTGTTCAAAATAGCTGATAAGTGACGAGACAAGTTGCTTACACCGACTGCTTAACAGTTTTGGTATTTTTTGCAATTATAATCGCAGATTTTTTACTACAGAACTCACAAAAACAAACCAAACCAGAGAGTAGCTGATACAGGAAAGAATACAGTAAAAATAATTTAAAACGCTTGAAGGCAGGGCTCATTAAAATTAAGCGTGTACAACTTCATTTTTCCTTGGGTATTAATGTATTGTTAAAAAGTTGCAGCAAACTTTTTCTATAATATCTATGACATTAAATTTAATTGTAATTTATAATCACAGAAAGGGATCTCTGGAGCAATTTCTTCTTTTCATATGTTCAATGTTGAGTTCCACAAAATTAATTTAAATTGATGTATTTTTGCAAGACAATAATGCTATTTGCCGTTATGAAAAGAGACATATCTCTAAGCTTTTTACAATTTTAGCAGTGTCCATGTTTCCCGTAATAGTCTTTTTAATGGGGCAGTGTTTCCAAAATCCGTCTCTGGGTAGGGTGAAATCGAAGATATGAATTATAATTAAATAGTTTTTATCGTATCTATATATTGTCTCAGTTATATAAAGGAATTATATTGCATTGATAAAAGACTGGACTGGAAATAATTAACTGCAAACGACATACGTTATGTTGTTTGCAATTAATTTAAAATGTTAATGCTGTTGTCTTAAAGACCAATACTTATTTGTAACAATTATAAACATATGCTTTAATTTTAATCCAATTTTTCATAAGCAGGAATACCAAAAAGTTCGGTATTCCTGCTTATGAACTCTTCGACTTCCTGCTTTCTTGGTGCACGTTTATTTTTAATATGATCTCTAAAAAATGTATTACACTTGTTCTCCTGTCCATGGAATTGCCTGAATTTTTAAAATGTTAGAATTTTCATTGTCCCTTTTAGGCCCAGCTAAAAATATAAACAGCTTCAAATGCCTTAACGATATAATTCATACATTTATTTAATTATATATACACTATATATATACTATGTATATATCTCATTAAACAGCGTATTTTATATATTTCGGAGAATGATGTTGACTAAGAGATCTGTTTTTCTTGGAAAATAGTATATTTCTTTGTAAAAGTATATTTTTGTTTGATACACCTTTCTTCGGGTGATTCTCTACTATCTTCTTGGGATTGAACAGATTCACTTGATTGTTGTGGGAGTTGTTGAAAACTACTTGCTTCAGATTCACTCATTCTGAATTAAAGTTAACTACCTTATGTTATGTTGTGACTATTTATGCTACATCTGAGATGACCTAGGAAGGGATGTCAGAAATAGAGTGGAGACATATACGGATGAGGAGAATTCATTCTATATTAGAATAACAAATAATTGAATGTATATAAACGCTAAGAACATTTATTTTGTTTTTTACCTAATATATTTGCAATGTTTGGTAAATAATTTATAGGTTCTACGAGGGTAGTCTCAGAAGTACCCGACCTAACAAAGAAAATCAGTAAATTTGGGAAAAGATATCTTTATTTCTCTACATCTTTTAGAATTTTTTTTCTCAGCAGCAGGTTTTGTTGGTATGATGCTCTGTCGTATTGATCTTTCTTTTTACTATTTCCCAGTAGGGGAACTCTTTCCCGGTAGTTTCCCATGATCATTCATTTTCGTCATCTGTCAACGCTGGTTGTAACTAATTGAGTTTTAACCTCATATGTCTTGGAGTTCTTATACTGCATTGGACTGAAATAGGACAAAATATTAACACACAGAATAAAATAAAATTATATAATTCACACCATAAAGTATCGTTGTAGAAATGCAGTTGTGGGTTTTATAATAAAGGGTTATCCATTTTGTGCGAAAAGTAGAATTTATAAAAGCACACAAAGAATTGAGGTTTCTATGATTATTTTTACATTTTATTGCTTGGACTTTGCCATTAGATGTGGAATACATCATTTAAATATCTACCACGTGACCACTTGTACGACTCAATCTTTTTAAGGTAATTTTCGATGACTTCCGCACATTTCGGCTGGTATCTCGGCCATGATCTGACGAATGTTGGTTTTCAACTGCTTAACCCATTCAGTGCGTTACAGGTTTGGTAAATTATCAGTGGCGACGGGAATTTTTTTTTTCTGAAATTCGACATAAGTACTTCTATAATTTCAGGATGGTATATTGTGACATATTAAAAAATAATACTGTTATTATTGCTTTTTTGCACATGATGTCATATGACATCACCCGTAGACAGCAAAGTACGTGGGTTATACGAACCTGCAATACTTTAATTTTTATCTCTTGACGGGTGATGTCATATGATATCATCATCTAAATTCACTAGCAAGAGCAATGATTATACGCCACTAAAGCCAAATTGGGCAGATTTCGTTGTAGAAAGAAAAATGTAGAAGCTTTTTAGAATCTTCCTATAAAGGGTAAAACACATAAGAAAATAAGTACAATATAAGTATTTTTATTGAACCAAAAAAATGGAGCTGCATACAAAATATAAAAATGACATCCTAAAAAAATGCAATTACCCGTTACACGAGGGAGATAAGAGGGAAGCGCTCTCCTACTTTGCATGATGTCATATGACATCACTTGTGTCACTTGGGAGAGCACGGCAGGATGTCATATGACATCAACAGTGTTGAAGGTATTAAGGCTTTTAGGATTATCTACGTAAACACCTTATTTCGCGTAGCCACACAAAAAAGTCCGACGGCATCAAATTGCATTATCTCGGCGGCCAATTGACATCACCAAATCTCGAAATTACGCGGCCTGGGAACATCTCGCGCATTAAAGCCAAAGTTGGTCGTGTTGTATAGCTTGTGGCGCCGTCTTGGTGGAATTACATATCGCTCAGATCGAAATCTTCAATTTTTGGCAAAAAATAATCGGTTATCATGCGGCTATAACGCTCAGAATTGACTTTAACAGTTACTCCTTCGTTTTAATAACCGTTTATTGAGATTTTGTTGGTGTAATTTGAGACTATTTCAAATTATTGTATTTTATAAGTGATCTAGTGTGTTTAACTGGACTCAATGTTTTTGAAGTTAAAGAAGGACAATGCCCTATCACACAATACATAATCAAATAGAGGAAGGCCGTCAAAACACATTTCATTGTTTTCTTCTTCTTCTAATACTTATGCATCCGGCATTGTCAACAATGGTGTCCCTAGCCGTCATCTGACATAAACCTACGTATGTACTCAGAATGTTTTGGCATACGGACGCTATTTGTGTTGTTTAATAACTTGAAACTTACATCTCGATCAAACAATGGAATTAACTGATGAGAATTTTCGTGCGATGATTTACTACAACTTTCGACGTGCATTATCTCAACAACAGTGCTTCGATCAACTCACTTCGATTTTTGGCAATGAAGCGAAGAATCTAAAATCACTGTACTGTACTCACTGTCTAGTGAATTCAATCGTTCGCTCACGGATGAATTTAAAAAAGGTCGTGCAAAATCGATTGTTGCGCCAGAAAATACTGATATGACAAGCATACAGAAGATATTACGTAAACACTTAACCGCGAAAAAGATTTGTGCATAATTTAAGAATGGCTCAAAAAAAAAGCTCGTGTCGATTAGTATAAAGAAATGCTCACAAAATATAATTATAGTTCGTCAAAAGTCGTGTATAACATCTGCGCAGGTGACGAATCTGGAATTTATGTGTATGAGTCAGAAAGTAAACAGCAGGCGTATGTATGGGTATTTCAAAATGAGCCAAACACAACAAAAGTTGTTCGCGCAAGATATGATCGCCTGTTTATTTTATTTTTTTGGACAAATGGGCAAGTGGCTACAGCGCCACTAGAGAATCATAAAATGATCATTTTGAATGGTACACAACTATTTGTTTGCCAGAACAAACCAGAAGAAAACAAGCAGTGGCGCAGGATCATTCTTCACCATGATAACGACTCTCATATCGAACAGAACAACTCAATATTTTACCGGTCAAAACATCGAATTGATGGGTTATTACCGTACAGTCCTGATTTAGCATCCAATGATTTTTTTGTTTCCATCCGTGAAGAACAAACCACGTGGTCAACGATTTTCGACAAAATTCAATATGCATATTTTGGAAATACCTCAATCGGAGTGAAAAAAGTGCTATGAAAATTGGTTCAATCGTATGCAAAATTGTATCGATTATCGCGGAGAATATTTTGAAAAGCAATAAAACCATTTTCAATGATAAATATTTGTTTTTATTTATTGTTCCGGAAACATAAATAGCAACCATGATATAGTTCCATACTTCTTCGCTATTAGCATTAGCCCGTAATAATAGCTATAATGACACCACCAGACCATAATGCGTACCAAGGAGTTATCTTTTACGGATGCAATGGACTCCTCCGGAATCACTTGTTGGGTCTTCAGCCACAGTTTTACCAACAGCAGCGATATTCTCTATCGAGCGAGCGTGACGATAATGCACAGGCCCTATCACATTCCTAACAGACATTTTTTTTTCAATTTCTTGAGTGTGTTGGAAATTGTGCACTCAGAAGGACCATTATGGCGAACACATTCTGCTCGTAAGACGCGAAACGTGGCTACCGCATCACCATTTTAACTAAACTAAACAAATCACATTTTGGATGACATTTAAGTTTAATAGTTGTCAAAATACAGGGTTGTATTTTCCGAACGATGAAGTGGATAACCCTGTACTTTTGGGTTTTGAAGATGTTGATGATACATGTTGAAGACGTTGTTTAGTTGTAAAAACGTTGTTTAGTTGTAAAAACTAAAACTTGTTAAAAACTTGTTAGACGTTGTTTAGTTGTAAAAACAGGTTTCCACTTTTTAGTGTGCTGCTGTAAAAATATATAATCTATATCCAAGGCAGTGGTAATAACAGTTAAATTTACCTGAACATTTTCGATTGTTGCATATGCGAGTAGATAGATAAATAATTAACTAACAAATTGAAATATAATTAATACATAGGTTTTGTTGCTTCCGCGAAACGATCAAAATATTTTGGTTACAATGCTGGAAAGCATATCTGCTATAGATGGTTCCATTTTGGTTAAGTTCAATGAGCATTTTAATAAGTTCTTTTAGTTTGCGTGATGTATCCTGCATAGTGTTTTCTCCATGAATATTTAAATATCTTTTTCCAAAAACAGATACCAAAATAGCACTTTTTGCCTTGATTGGTTATCAACGCACATATCCTCTTTCAGTTGCTTATTAACTTTTAATGCAGAGAACATTTTGGTATGATTTGTAATTTGAGCATGCTTGAAATATTTTCCTATATCGATATATCAGTTTAGATGGGACTGGTGACTGTGAAATTGAAATAAAAAGGCACATCGTGCTGGGACGCACTGCTCTGGAGAAACTACGGAAAATATGGATTAATCGTGGTATAACTCTGAACACCAAGAAGAGACTGATACATTCACTTCTATTCTCGATCTTTCTTTACGACTATGAAACTTGGACAGTGAAGGTTAATGACAGAAAACGTGTCAATGCTTTCGAAATGTGATATGGATTGATCGTGGTATAACTAAAGAAGAGACTGGTACATTTGCTTGTATTCACAATCTTTCTTTACAACTGTGAAACTAGAACAGTGAAGTCTAATGACAGAAAACGTATCAATGCTTTCGAAATGTAATAGGGAAGAGTTGCCTATATTGAGCCATTTTTCGAAAATATGCTGCAATATCCAAGTACGAATGAATATTTTATTTAATAAATTAGGCACCTATTCACTAAATTGTAGCGAATCTTTCAATGATTACAAAAATATTTAATCATGTCATGTTAAGTGTCAACTTTGTTTTTTTAAAAAGCCTGCTATAGATTCATTTTACGAAACCGGTGTACAAAAATGAACCACCCAATTCCTAAATTGAATCATATACTAAAAACACCTTTTCCCCATTGCACCGATAAGTAGGTACCTAATTGAAATAAAATGCAGTTGAAAAGACTTGTTTTATTTTAACTAAACGTCGCTTCGGTAGTATAAAAAAATTAACAAAATATAAACTCTAAACAAGTAAAAAACAAAAAACCAATTAAGGAACATTAGTTTCAACTTTTAAGGATTAAGAGCTGGTCGGTCTAAGCAGGACGTTCGTAAATAAACTCTTCGTTTTCTTCAATACCGACACACTCTTCATGTGACCACCTACAACATGTAGCCCAACTTTCATTTGGTTTAGAATTAAAGTAGCTGTCACTGCAGTATAAACACAACTCGTTTTGCCGGAAAATAAATTCATAGTTTCTTTTTCTACTGGCATCTTTCTTCGCTTTACTGTTTCTGGTTTTTGCTTGCTTGTTCTCTGTATTTTTATTACATATAAGATTTTTGCAATACAAGTTTTTTGCTGCGTGTGGAATGGCTATCTAGTAACAGAATTACTGGCTTATCTGGACTTGACTGAACCATGGCGAAAATGTTTCAGCCACTTAAGGAAAAGGTCGCTATTTATGTATCGAGTGTCAGATATTTCAGCGATACTTCCTGTTGGAACTCGTCGTGCAAGTTCAGGGGCAAATCTCTTTCGTTTAAAGATAATCATAGGCGGAATATATGACCTGCGGCATTGCAGCAACAAAACGTTGTGGTGTTTAAATCTCTTTCCCCGCTAGCTATTCCACTCACTTGGCCCTTACCTTTTTGAGTTACCACCTTTTACATTTTTGTAAACTGTCGTGAACGGAGATTCGCGGTATTTGCGGGAATATGGTGTTTATCAACAAGTTGCTCTAAAATATCGAAAAATTGCATTACCTTTCCTTTTTCATAGCTTCGTGCTCGATAAGTTCGGGTGTCTGCGCATAAATGCATAAAACCATTTCTTGCCAGCAACTTTGTTCTCTTTATTAAATTAATGCCGGAGTTGGTGTTTTTCCGCTAACTGAAATGCAGGATGTATATCTCTTATAGTGAAACCATAAATCATTTCTTCAAATTGTGCTGAACTAGTGCGTTTTCAGTTTCATTCGCAAAAACACGTTTGCCCATTTTCTTGACATTTCCAGTGCCATGTTTATTGGTTTCCTTAATATGTCTTAAAAGGGTAGGTTTATTAATGTTGTAGCGCCGGGATAAACTACTTACCGGTACTAATATAAAAAAAATAATTTTAGGAAAACTACAAGAAACATTCGTAAAACACAAACACATGCATAGTGTTAATGCTGACTGCCGATTCCTTTGAAATTCGGCAGGTTGTAAAATGTAGAAAATACTTGGGTGGTTTAATTTAGGTGTGGGTTCAAAATAGGCAACTCTCCCCTATGGATTGATCATGCTTATGACTCTTTATACCAAGAAGAGACTGGTACATACTTGTATTCTCGATTGTTCTGAATGATTTCGTAATGTGTTATGGATTGATCGTGGTATAACTTTTAACATCAAGAAGAGACTGGTACATTCACTTTTATTCTGGATTTTCTTTAAAGCTGTGAAACTTGGACACTGAAGGCTAATGACAGAAAACGGCTCAATGCCTTCGAAATGTGATATGAATTGATCGGGACATAACTCTTAACACCAAGAAGATGCTGGTATATTCACTTGTATTCTCGATCTTTCTTTAAAGCTGTGAAACTTGGACAGTGAAGGCTAATGGCAGAAAACGTATCAATGCTTTCGAAATATGATATGAATTGATCGTGGTATAAATCTTAACACCAAGAAGATGCTGGTACATTTACTTGTATTCTCGATCTTTCTTTACAACTGTGAAACTTGGAGAGTGAAGGCTAGTGGTAGAAAACGTATCAATGCTTTCGTAATGTGATATGGATTGATCGCGGTACAACTTTTAACACCAAGAAGATGCTGATACATTCACCTGTATTCTCGATCTTTCTTTACAACTGTGAAACTTGGACAGTGAAGGCTAATGGCAGAAAACGTATCAATGCTTTCGAAATGTGATATGAATTGATCGTGGTATAACTCTTAACACCGAGAAGATGCTGGTACATTCACCTGTATTCTCGATCTCTCTTTACAACTGTGAAACTTTGACAATGAAAACTAATGGCAGAAAACGTATCAATGCTTTTGTAATGTGATATGGATTGATCGTCGTATAACTTTAAACATCAAGAAGAGACTGGTATATTCATTAGTATTCTCGATCTTTCTTTACAACTGCCAAACTTGGATAGTGAAGACTAATAGCAGAAAACGTATCAATGCTTTCGTAATGTGATATGGATTGATTGTGGTATAACTTTTAACACCAAGAAGAGAATGGTACATTCATTTGTATTCTCGATCTTTCTTTAAAGCTGTGAAACTTGGACAGTGAAGGCTAATAGCAGAAAACGTATCAATGCTTTCGTAATGTGATATGGATTGATCGTGGTATACCTTTTAACACCAAGAAGAGACTGGTACATTCACTTGTATTCTCGATCTTTCTTTAAAGCTGTGAAACTTGGACAATGAAGGCTAATGGCAGAAAACGTATCAATGCTTTCGAAATATGATATGAATTGATCGTGGTATAACTCTTAACACCGAGAAGATGCTGGTACATTCACCTGCATTCTCGATCTTTCTTTACAACTGTGAAACTTGGACAGTGAAGGCTAATGGCAGAAAACGTATCAATGCTTTCGAAATATGATATGAATTGATCGTGGTATAACTCTTAACACCAAGAAGATGCTGGTACATTTACTTGTATTCTCGATCTTTCTTTACAACTGTGAAACTTGGAGAGTGAAGGCTAGTGGTAGAAAACGTATCAATGCTTTCGTAATGTGATATGGATTGATCGCGGTACAACTTTTAACACCAAGAAGAGACTGGTACATTCACTTGTATTCTCGATCTTTCTTTAAAGCTGTGAAACTTGGACAGTGAAGACTAATGGCAGACAACGTATCAATGCTTTCGAAATATGATATGAATTGATCGTGGTATAACTCTTAACACCGAGAAGATGCTGGTACATTCACCTGTATTCTCGATCTTTCTTTACAACTGTGAAACTTGGACAGTGAAGGCTAATGGCAGAAAACGTATCAATGCTTTCGAAATGTGATATGAACTGATCGTGGTATAACTCTTAACACCGAGAAGATGCTGGTAGATTCACCTGTATTCTCGATCTCTCTTTACAACTGTGAAACTTTGACAATGAAAACTAATGGCAGAAAACGTATCAATGCTTTTGTAATGTGATATGGATTGATCGTCGTATAACTTTAAACATCAAGAAGAGACTGGTATATTCATTAGTATTCTCGATCTTTCTTTACAACTGTGAAACTTGGATAGTGAAGGCTAATAGCAGAAAATGTATCAATGCTTTCGTAATGTGATATGGATTGATCGTGGTATAACTCTTAATACCAAGAAGAGACTGGTACATTCACTTGTATTCTCGATCTTTCTTTACAACGGTGAAACTTGGACAGCGAAGGCTAATGGTAGAAAACGTATCAGTGCTCTCGTAATGTGATATGGTTTGATCGTGGTATAACTTTTAACACCAAGAAGAGAATGGTACATTCACTTGTATTCTCGATATTTCTTTAAAGCTGTGAAACTTGGACAGTGAAGGCTAATAGCAGAAAACGTATCAATGCTTTCGTAATGTGATATGGATTGATTGTGGTATAACTTTTAACACCAAGAAGAGACTGGTAGATTCATTTGTATTCTCGATCTTTCTTTACAACTGCCAAACTTGGATAGTGAAGACTAATAGCAGAAAACGTATCAATTATTTCGTAATGTGATATGGATTGATCGTGGTATAACTTTTAACACCAAGAAGAGAATGGTACATTCACTTGTATTCTCGATATTTCTTTAAAGCTGTGAAACTTGGACAGTGAAGGCTAGTGGTAGAAAACGTATCAATGCTTTCGTAATGTGATATGGATTGATCGCGGTACAACTTTTAACACCAAGAAGAGACTGGTACATTCACTTGTATTCTCGATCTTTACAACTGTGAACCTTGGACACTGAATGCTAATGGCAAAAAACGTATCAATGCTTTCGAAATATGATATGAATTGATCGTGGTATAACTCTTAACACCAAGAAGATGCTGGTACATTTACTTGTATTCTCGATCTTTCTTTACAACTGTGAAACTTGGAGAGTGAAGGCTAGTGGTAGAAAACGTATCAATGCTTTCGTAATGTGATATGGATTGATCGCGGTACAACTTTTAACACCAAGAAGATGCTGATACATCCACCTGTATTCTGGATCTTTCTTTAAAGCTGTGAAACTTGGACAGTGAAGACTAATGGCAGACAACGTATCAATGCTTTCGAAATATGATATGAATTGATCGTGGTATAACTCTTAACACCGAGAAGATGCTGGTACATTCACCTGTATTCTCGATCTCTTTTTACAACTGTGAAACTTTGACAATGAAAACTAATGGCAGAAAACGTATCAATGCTTTTGTAATGTGATATGGATTGATCGTCGTATAACTTTAAACATCAAGAAGAGACTGGTATATTCATTAGTATTCTCGATCTTTCTTTACAACTGTGAAACTTGGATAGTGAAGGCTAATAGCAGAAAATGTTTCAATGCTTTCGTAATGTGATATGGATTGATCGTGGTATAACTCTTAATACCAAGAAGAGACTGGTACATTCACTTGTATTCTCGATCTTTCTTTACAACGGTGAAACTTGGACAGCGAAGCCTAATGGTAGAAAACGTATCAGTGCTCTCGTAATGTGATATGGTTTGATCGTGGTATAACTTTTAACACCAAGAAGAGACTGGTGATTCATTTGTATTCTCGATCTGTCTTTACAACTGCCAAACTTGGATAGTGAAGGCTAATACCAGAAAACGTATCAATGCTTTCGTAATGTGATATGGATTGATCATGGTATAACTTTTAACAACAAGAAAAGAATGGTACATTCACTTGTATTCTCGATATTTCTTTAAAGCTGTGAAACTTGGACAGTGAAGGCTAATAGCAGAAAACGTATCAATGTTTTCGTAATGTGATATGGATTGATTGTGGTATAACTTTTAACACCAAGAAGAGACTGGTAGTTTCATTTGTATTCTCGATCTTTCTTTACAACTGCCAAACTTGGATAGTGAAGACTAATAGCAGAAAACGTATCAATTATTTCGTAATGTGATATGGATTGATCGTGGTATAACTTTTAACACCAAGAAGAGAATGGTACATTCATTTGTATTCTCGATCTTTCTTTAAAGCTGTGAAACTTGGACAGTGAAGGCTAATAGCAGAAAACGTATCAATGCTTTCGTAATGTGATATGGATTGATTGTGGTATAACTTTTAACGCCAAGAAGACACTGGTAGATTCATTAGTATTCTCGATCTTTCTTTGCAACTGCCAAACTTGGATAGTGAAGACTAATAGGAGAAAACGCATCAATGCTTTCGTAATGTGATATGGATTGATCGTGGTATACCTTTTAACACCAAGAAAAGACTGGTACATTCACTTGTATTCTCGATCTTTCTTTAAAGCTGTGAAACTTGGACAATGAAGGCTAATGGCAGAAAACGTATCAATGCTTTCGAAATATGATATGAATTGATTGTGGTATAACTCTTAACACCGAGAAGATGCTGGTACATTCACCTGTATTCTCGATCTCTCTTTACAACTGTGAAACTTTGACAATGAAGACTAATGGCAGAAAACGTATCAATGCTTTTGTAATGTGATATGGATTGATCGTCGTATAACTTTAAACATCAAGAAGAGACTGGTATATTCATTAGTATTCTCGATCTTTCTTTACAACTGTGAAACTTGGATAGTGAAGGCTAATAGCAGAAAATGTATCAATGCTTTCGTAATGTGATATGGATTGATCGTGGTATAATTCTTAATACCAAGAAGAGACTGGTACATTCACTTGTATTCTCGATCTTTCTTTACGACTATGAGACTTGGACAGTGAAGGCTAATGACAGAAAACGTATCAATGCTTTCGGTGGAGGATGCTGAAAATCCCATGAACTTCCAAACACAAATGAATCTCATGTTCGATACACAATCTATCTACAATATCCATACGACTGCGCCAGTTTTATTATCAAACTTGTCAACACTCTTTCGACGTTCTACAACTTGGCTTCGATTTCGATTGTTCTTCGATATCTTGTTCTATAATTAATTGTAATATCTCCTGCTTGGCGTACTACCTGCTTTCTGCTTTTCCTGCTTTCATACCCACCGATCCTGCTTTCATACCGACCGATCGAATTTTCCCTTATTTCCTTCGGTATCATATTGTGTACAGCTTTTTATATAAATATGCAAACGTTGTAGTACAGCCTTTGACTCAGTTATAAACTCTACGGCTTGCAACATATGTTCAACCTTTGTGTATCGGTTGCACTGTAATATTAATCTTATCGCTCGGTTTTGAGCTATCTGCGGTTTTTTCAATTATATTTCACCCATACCCAACAGGTGGGTGGCATAATACTCAAAATCAGGCCCAATAATAGTCTTATAAGTCACACATCTGGTGTATACTGATACATTTTGTTTACAAAACTCGTTTTCTTGTCTATGTTTTTTAACATATATTCACAATATACCTTAAATTGTAGCTTATCATTAATTATTAGCCCTAGATATTTAATTTTTTCCACTCGTTCTGTCACCGTTCCGTCCATGCATTTTAGTGCGGTATCTTCTCTTAACACCTTCCTTACACTTCTTACTGTCATAAATTTAGTGTTTCCACCATTCATTTTTAGTTTATTTATATTGGTTCATTTTTCCGCAATGGCCAGCGCCGCATTTATTTTTCTTTCTAGCTCTGCACTACTTTCTCCGGTTACATATATTAACGTATCATCAGCGAATATGTTTATTATACAGTCTTCCGGGCATATACTTACTATATCATTCATATACAAAATGAACAGTAGTGGTTCTATCACTGAACCCTGCGATAATCCGTATTTCCTATCAATTACCTCTGACCAATTATCATTGAAATGCACTCGTTGTGTGCTATTAGTTAAATACGATCTAAACCATTTTAAAATATTTCCTCTAATTCCATATTGAAATAATGTCTCCAATAATATTACCCTATCAGCTGTTTCAAATGTTCGTTTCAAATTCTTGAAGATTACTCTTATCAATTTTCCCTCACTGATGTTTAATTTCCATTCATCTATAACAATTTGAATTGCCGTTTCACACGAATATTGCTTTCTAAATCCTGACTGGTGATCAGTTATGATATTATTAATATCTAAATAATTTTCTAGTTGGTTCTTCGCAACTAACTCGAGTATCTTTTCATATAATGACAACATATTGAGTGATCCTATTATCGGACAATCGACTTTTCCTTTATTATTTGAAATTAAAAAAATAATTTAACAAGAAATTCGTAAAAATGTTATTCCAATAGAACTAATCAACCATTAATAAAGCAAGTTAAACTTAATGAACTTTGGTCAGAACTGGAAACGTTTATATAATCCACAGGACTCAAAATAAGCATATTTGAATGGTTTCATAAAAACCCTGTCTAAGGGCTGTAGTTTGTGGGTCGTGTGGGGTGGAGTGCAATGGCCATCTAGGATCAAAAGCACTGGTTTCTCTTTAGTAGGCCCTTTAGTAGATTACCAACTTGACGATTATTTTGAGTGTCATTACTTTAGCCTGCTTCTGGACAGTGCTGACCTCCGTCTCATCACAGTTATAGAGTCTGATGGGCCAAAACGATATTTTTCCCAAATATCTTTAAAATTGTTAAAGAAACGGTCAACTTGTGACCTATTAAAACCAACTGCTCTCATCAGACTCGTTGACTCCAGCTTTCTTCAGCTGAGCATGATGGCGTTTGATATAGTCATAATAAAAATGCTTACCACTAGATTCTTTTACCTTGTTAAATCGATGTTTCAGTTTTAATTTCTCAGCGAGATCAAATGCCAATTTTAGAAATTCTTTTCTAGTCAAAGGCGTGCACCTATTTGACATATCCACTACGTGCGCAATTAAAGCTTCTTCATACTTCTGGGTAAAGTCAAATCGGCTTTTTTTTGAATGGCATTGTTATTTCTTCTCGTTTTAATTTTATAATATAGTCGAACAGGCTACTTTTTGGTACATTGTACAGACTTCAGATGATTTCCTTATAGACAATTTTTTTGACATCACCTTATCGGTGGCTTTTTTCAATATTCCTCATTTGGAAGTATTCTTACAGCTTGATATAGGTTTACCCATATTGAATCTAAGAAACAAAATATGAAATTAATTACTACAACAATAAAAATCTAATTGTTAAACTGTCCGCCATTAGGGGACTTTTACAGTGTCCGATCTTAGGGACCCTTAGGTACATGCAAGAAAAATTCTTATTCACATTGTGTGTTTTGAATCATAAAAAATCTTGTGAATTATGACAGATTAATAATATAGCAATAATTATCAACAATAATCAATATCATCAATTTTTTTAATTACTGCCCAGAGGCCCCAAAAAATTACTTCGAACAAAATTTTTACTAACCTCAAAATTTACTCTAATCTCCACGACAATCGAAGCGGCACTGACTCGCGAGAACCCTCCCCCCCCTCGCACTTCTCTTAGAGGAAGTTTGTAATCGCGACACAAGTAACAAATTGGCGCGCTTTCTTGCACCGATTTAAATCCTGCCCGGCTTTAGGAGCCGTCTGGGCTTACGGGACCTAGTATTTCAAAATTTATATTCCTTATTTCCTTTGTGTTATTTTCCTCTGTAAACCATTTTTTCCCACCCATACTTTATTATAACTATTCTAGGAATTATAACTATCCTTTTCGACGCCAGAACTGATACATTCACTTGTATTCTCGATCTTTCTTTACGGCTATGAAACTTGGACAGTGAAGGCTAATGACAGAAAACGTATCAATGATTTCGTAATGTAATATGGATTGATCGTGGTATAACTTTTAACATCAAGGAGAGACTGGTACATTCACTTGTATTCTCGATCTTTCTTTACAACTGTGAAACTTGGACAGCGAAAGCTAATGGTAGAAAACGTATCAATGCTCTCGTAATGTGATATGGTTTGATCGTGGTATAACTTTTAACACCAAGAAGAGACTGGTGATTCATTTGTATTCTCGATCTGTCTTTACAACTGCCAAACTTGGATAGTGAAGGCTAATACCAGAAAACGCATCAATGCTTTCGTAATGTGATATGAATTGATCGTGGTATAACTTTTAACACCAAGAAGAGAATGGTACTTCTTCTTGGGAGTACCATATCCTCATTGGACGTTGGCAATTACCATGGCCCATCTAATCCTGTTGGCCGCTGATCTAAATAGTTCGGTTGATGTCATTCCTGTCCATTGCCTCAAGTTCTTCAGCCATGATATCCTTCTTCGACCAGGTCCTCTCATTCCCTCTACTTTTCCTTGTAGTATAACTTGTAGTAAAGAGTATTTTCCTCCTCTCATGACATGTCCAAAATAAGATGCTTTTCGTTTCTTTACGGTGACAATTACTTCTCTTCTCTTGTTCAGCCGCTCCAGAACCTTTTCATTGGTAACGTGGTGTTTCCAGGAGATTCGAAGTATACGGCGGTAGCACCAGAATTCAAATGCTTCAAGTCGTTTTACAGTGTTCTCTGTCAAGGTCCATGCCTCCACCCCATAGTATAATATTGAGAAAACATAGCATCGGAGAGTCCTAATTCGTAGTCTGATGTTTAGTTTTAGATTGCATAATACACCTCTCATTCTGTTAAATACATTTCGTGCTTTTTCAATTCTGATTTTTATTTCTCTAGCGTGGTCCCAATCTGCGTTCAGGTTGCATCCCAGATATGTAATGTTTTGTACCTGCTCTAGTTTCCTGTCATGCAAGTAGAAATCAGCGATTATGTTCTGTTTGCTGATAATCATAACTTTTGTTTTCTCTATATTGAGACTTAGACCGTATTCTTTGCTCTTTTCTGCTATTCTATTGATTAGTATTTGCAGTTCTTCTGCAGTCTTTGCTAGTAGTGTAGAATCATCGGCGTAGCGGATGTTATTGATGTTTACTCCGTTAACAATTAGTCCCTCGTCTGTTCCCTCGAGTGCCTCCTTGAACAGTTCCTCTGAATATATGTTAAACAGCATGGGTGACAGAATGCACCCCTGTCTAACTCCTTTTTGGATGTTTATTTGAGACGAAGTTAGGTTTCCTGTTCTGATCGTTGCATTTTGGCGCCAGTACAAGTTGGCTATTATACGCCTTTCAGGTCCATCTATTCCGATTCTTTCTAGGATACTTAACAGTTTATCGTGTTTGACCTTATCGAATGCTTTCGAAAAGTCAATAAAACATGCGTATACGTCCGTGTTCACATCTCTTGCTCTTTGTATGAGTACCTGTATACTGAACAAGGCTTCTCTTGTACCAAAACCGCTCCTGAAGCCGAATTGAGTGTTTCCCATGTGTTCCTCAATTTTCCTATATACCCTTTCATGTATTATTTTCAGAAAGATCTTTAGGAAATTGCTCATTATACTGATTAAGCGATGTTCGTCACATTTTTTTGCTCGTGTACTCTTAGGAATAGGTATAAACGTCGAGGTTAACCATACCTCTGGGATTGATCCAGAATCATATATTTGGTTAAACAATTGTATTATTGTGTCTAGATGTTGTTCGTCTATAAGTTTTATAACTTCTATATAGGTGTTATCCGGACCAGGGGACTTTCCATTCTTTAGTCGCTTTATGGCTGTGATCACTTCTTCTCGAGTGATATAAGGCCCAGTTATGTCGTTGTTCGTTGCTATATCCCCTCTACTTGTGTCCTCAAAAAATGTTTCTATATAGGTTTCCCATGTTTTTAAACGAGTTGTGGGATCCCAGATTATGTTGCCTTGCTTGTTTGCAAGTAGCGTTCTCCCATTACTTTTGAATACGCCAGCTGCTTCTTTGATTTTCTTGTGCATGTTCAGTGTATCATGCTTTGCGCCTAAGTTTTCTATCTCGGTGCATTGTTCATGCAGGTACTCTGACTTTGCTTCTTTTATTCTTTCCTTGATCGTTATATTCAGTTTTTTGTATTCCAGTTCATCTCTGTTTTTTAGTTTCCGTCTCTCTGCCATTAGCTCCAAGATTTCGCTATTCATCCACTTTTTGTTCCTTGTTCTGTTGTTCTGAGACTTTAAATTGTTGTTTATCGTTGTTGTTATTATACTTTTTATGCTTTCCCATTTGTTGTTTATTGTTTCGGCTGGACATACTTGAAGTGTAGCTAAGTTGTTGTTTATTTCTTGTTTCACCCTTTCGATAATTGTTGTATCTTTCAATAGATTCATGTCTGGGCGCCTGGGTCTCTGTGGTTGATTGGTCGCTCTCTTGAGTCTCAGTTTGACCCTTGCTAGTAGTAGATTATGATCCGAGGCGATGTCAGCTCCTGGGTACGTTTTTGCGGATGTTATCGAGTTTTGGAATCTTTTGTTGACCATTATGAAGTCAATTTGGTTTCTAATATTCCTTTCACCTGGAGCTTGCCATGTATACAGCCTTCGGGAGGGTAGTTGGAAGTATGTGTTCATGACCGACAATCTATTTTCTTTACAGAACTGAGCCAGTCTTTCTCCTCTTTCATTTCGGTGACCCAGACCAAATTTACCAATCACATCGCCGTCCGCTCCTTGTCCTATTTTTGCGTTGAAGTCACCCATTACAATGGTGACTTCTTTGTTTTTTGTATTCTGGAGTGCCTTCTTGAGGTGTTCATAGAAAAGCTCATTTTCTTCCTCTGTACTTTGAGTTGTTGGTGCGTATGCGGCTATTATGTTCAGATTGTATGGTACGGCTCTGATCTTCATTATTGCCACTCTGTCTGAGATGGGTAAATATCCTAGCAGTGTATTTGCTATTCGGTTATGCGTTATTATCGCTGTACCGTTTCGATGGTGTGTACCATCTTCGCCCGCATAATATATATTATAGTCTCCCACTTGACATTGCCCTGTTCCTGGCCATCTTGCCTCAGTGCATGTCAGAATGTCTATATGTAGCCTTTCCATTTCCTGTATGCTATTGTGAGTTTTCCCTGATTGATACATACTTTGCACATCCCAGGTTCCTATTCTAAGTTGTGTTCTGAATAAGTTAGTTGTTTCCCTGTTTATGTCTTTATTGGTAACTCTCAAAACCGTCCTCCCCGGAGATCCGATCGGAGGACTTCTTACTCCGGAACATTTCATCTTGAGATTAGCCATTCCATGGTAGATTTACTAGGGATATCCGTAGATCTTTACTGTAGCGGTTTCCCGTTGCCACTCCAGCCTCCTGCCGTTGACCAATTTCTGGTTCCTCCGCCTTTAAGGACGATTTCTCGCCCTAGGGGCAAGTGGGTGCCCCAGCTCTTGCTAGCTCTTCCTCTCTTAGCAAGAGTGAACTGTTTATACCGACAGTTACTCGGTCCCTACCTACGTTTGCCACCCTAAGGTGTTTCCCGCTCTCCACCGCACGGAGGTGTAGGTTCGGATTTTTCTTTCATCGGGATTAAGACCTTTCGGCATTTCCTAATCCCTCCAGAGCTTTAGAGAGCTTTTTTTTTTTTTTTTTTTTTTTTTTTTTTTTTTTTTTTTTTCATGATTAAAAATAAAACATTACAAAGTGAAATGAAAATAAAAGATATACGGATACAAAATTGAATACGGATTGAATTTTACAAATTTGATTTTGAAGTATTTTCATACCAGTGAGCGATGTCATACATTGAAGACATCAATCTTAAAAGTCCCAGCTCCTCTTGAAAGATGTTTAATCACATCCGGGATCCTCAATGTAGGATCTGTAGATACTAAAGACCTGATGGCATCAATCGAAAATCCTTTTGTTTCCGTGGTCAATAAGATTCCTTTACCCTTCTTGGTTTTCTTAGGCAAGATTATCCCGTTCTGGAATGTCTTGATGATCTTGTATTGGGCATCTAAAATAGCCTTTTCAGTCACAGGATCCTGTGGAGCTTTAGGTGCAATAACTTCCTCAGATTCGATGTTTCTCAAAGGGAATGAAACTTGCTTGCAAGACGAAGAAGTGTCATCTCCGAACGGCTGGTAGTTGATCATGATGATATCAGGGGATCTGAATACATCATCTTATATGTGGATCCAGAAGTTTGATAGATCCAGTTTAGCAACGCTCCCATCATGTGGTTCTGGTCTCCCCTTGTGTCATATGTGAACGTCTGCGGCTTAGATGGTTTCAACCCGACTTTTCCAAGGATTTTCTTTGCCTTACTTTTCACTACCCCTTTCTGCACACTCAGCATTGTATGCACCTCTTTTTGTGCACATTCTATCTCCCGATCATCATCACTATCCTCGGCGCTAGAGCAATCAGATTCTTCATCATCATCCTCATCCTCATCTTCCACCTCGTACTTAGTGGATGCTGATTCATCTTTGAACGACAGCTCATCAGGTCCTGTCTTCTTCGGGCATCCTGATGATGAGGGCGTCTGATCGGCGGTGCCCCATTCGGCCTCTGAGCCAGAACACTTATCCGCCTCAGCTTTCAAGTAGCTGGCACATCCTCTTTTATCTAAATTTTCTAATTTTTCTCTAATATTTGACATTCTGGTAATATTGTTATCACTTGAAACTACTGAAGAACAACGGGTATCTAATTATATGGAAAATCATTATAATAATATCCAAAATATAAACAAATACATTTTCAACAAATTAGTAACCAAGCAATGTGATTCTTGAGAAAAGCAAAATGCAAATAAAAAAGAACAAATTCCATATTCATCGGAAAAACGCAGCAGACCGTTATAATATTCCAAGACGAACGCTCAGAAAATTGCACCGTAGTTCAATAATTAATCATGAACAGGCAAACGAGACAAATATAGGGGAGCCTCGTACACCTAAAATGATTCGTCGACAGGCATTTATTCGCTGCGAAAAATTCAATATTAAACACAATTTCAATAAAGATGTTGGTCTTGCAGATAAGGCCTGGCTAAAAATATTTTTAAAGCAGTATTCCGAAATTTCAAAGAGAAGAGCGCGATTCGTGAATACGGCAAGAGTCCAAAAATTAAATAGACCAATCGTTAAACAACAATTTGACGAAATTGAAAACTAGTACCAACAATATTATATTGTAAATCACACAGTCGCTATCTGCGTGAATGCCGTCGGAACAGCTATCCCGCCAATAATCCATATAATTATTTGAGTAATGATATTTTTGGAGCATGATTTAGAGCTTATTAGTCTACAAATCTGCAGAATTCTTTTTTTTTTAATAATCCTGTGGTCACGGAGACCATTTATCGCAACCCTTTTAAATATTTATTGCCCACAAAAATGTATTTTTCAATAACAAAATGTATATGTGTGGTTGCATAAACCCCCATCTCAAAAGTAATTTTACAACGAAGTCATAAGTAAATTGGCAGCTAAAACTAAATATTAGATTTGACTCAAAATTTTTTTAGCATTTTAATGACAAATCTGTTAATAACTAATCTGATTATTTATGCAATAGATAAAACGTTGGCACAAGTATTTGATTTATTATTTAAAATTGTAATATTAGACAATTATATCTTGATGTTATCTTCAATGTTAGGTTAGGCTCATACATAAACAAGCATTTACTAGCAAAAAACAAAACCTGGTTGTGTACATTTTGAATAATCCAAAAATTAACTCATAGGATACATTTAAAAGAGTAAGGTTTATATGAATTAATATTGTGTGAAAGTCGCTCTTGATATGGTCATACTATTCTAAGTTTTCCATCATTCTAAAATTAGTTGAAATAAAAGGTTTTATTCTGTTCATTCCATCTACAATATTCTCAATTTAGACACGTAGTTACATTGGATATTCCTAGCCTTAATAGATAAATTCCTCATCACCCTTAATGTGACCCTCTTCAGATTTGTTTAAATTAGAATACCCCCTCACGGGGTCCAGATTCTGTATCTGGGTACGGGGAGTGATGCCCCCGGGAGCCTGAGTTGTCCTTTAAACCAAGCTGTAGTGCGATCTGTGGCGAGGGCTGAATAGCAGATGACAGTATCATCTGTCAACGAAGCCTCCAGAGTACCTCCCATACCTTTGTAAGTTAAGGTTATCGCAGCATGGAGCACTGCTGCGACGGTCGTCTTTTCTTCCCAACTCGTGGGATTCATATGTCTTCAATAAACCTTTCAAACTTTCCCATAACCTCGGAGTCCAAAAGACCCAGTATAGCGAATCCAGTTGATATTACCCAAAGGAAATATTTCGTTGTCAAATCCGAACATAATTCATTAGCCAAGCTTTCTCCATTCATTATCAATAAGTGCATTGTTGGATTTGTTGGAGAGGTGGATTCTGTCAAGAAACTTCGAGATGGCACCCTTCTTATCACAGCAAACAGCAAGCAGTCCGGAAAAATAATGAATCTGTCTAATTTGCTCAAATCGGCAGTGAAATCAAAACCCCATAGAACCTTGAATTTCTGCAAAGGAGTGATTTCTAGTTCGGACCTTCTATAAACTGTGAGGAGGACGAAATACTTAAAAATGTACGACAACAAGGTGTAGTAGCCGTAAGACGAATCACATAAAAAAAAAAAGAGTACGAGCCGGATATTTAATTCTAAAGGTGCGACAATATGTTCCGAATCTGCTGCTTTCAGTGCCAGAGGTTCCAGCACATCTCACAATGTTCATTTACACCTGTGTGTCCGTCCCCCATCAATGTGTGAACTACGGTGACGAGCGCTTCCCTAGGTACAGGGTATGTCCGTTACACAAGGAAGAGTTCCAAATCCAGAAAATTAGAGTCTCAGAAAAAATGCCGTATTTCGTCCCTAAAGCAAAGGTGAAAGGCTCTACAAACGTAAACGTCCCGAAGTATTCCAGCATAGTTTCAGCAAATAAAGTTATGGCGTCATGCGCCGCCCAGTGGAACCAAATCTCAACACCTTCCAGTAACACAACACAAAGCTCGGCTAATCTAAAGGAACCTCGTGATCCGCTACCCTCTTCCCTCAAACCCTTCCCCTATCTAGCAATTCCTCTTCTACCCGTTGTCCTCCACCCACTCCTCCCATCCCTCCCTCCTGCTTTATCCATCACCCTCCCTCATGCACCCTCTTCCATAATCCCCATTGACTACAATCGCACCTAATAAAAACTTAACAGTAAAAAAACCCAAATGAAGCGAAACCTAATTTCGGAAATAGCTCAAAGTCCTCAACGAGCTCCATCGAGGACTTGATGAACACTGACAATACGGCCTCTAAACCTTCCAAGGGTCATCTTAATAAAAAGGGCCTGAAACTAAACAGATAAATCCCATATCTCACGGACTGATCTATTTCCCCTATTATCCTCTTCTTTCGTTCCATAATACAGTGGAATGTTGACGGAATAATCTTACTTCCGGAACTCAAGGGTATCAAGGCCACATTCAGTCCAGCCTGCCTAATACTTCAAGAGACCAACCTGAAACGTCCGACAACTTTAACTATCACTACTACGCACTATCAAGCATTCAGAAAGGACAGAGATGGGGATACCAGAGCATCAGGTGGAGTTGCAGTACTCATTCGTTAATCACTAGACTGTCGCAAACTGGCTCGCAACTCGCCTCTCGGAGTTGTAGCTATCAGAACATGCATAGAACTCCCCGTCACCGTATGCAATCTATATCTTTCCACAAATATCAACCTCACTATCAAGCAACTCGAGGACTTACTTGTCCAGCTTCCTTCTTCTATTATTCTTGGAGGAGATTTTAATGGTCACCTGGTTCAATCGAAAGGTCTCATTATTATGAATTCAGACGCCTCCACACATATTTTCATGTCGCCAGGTTCCTTTTCAGCTATCGACCTAACTATTTGCTCTCCACCCATACAGCCACTTTTTTTACTTGGAGCGTTATTGGTGATCTACACGGCAGAGCTTACTTACCTATTTCCAGCTGAATTGACTAGTGCAACCTAAGTGCAATACCTCTAAAGCCATATATACTCATATTTTTGAAGACCCTCTGCCTCCTTCCCGGCCAATTAAAACTTAATTCCTTAACTGCTTCCATCAACAATGCTTCCAACACTTCCATCCCTACCTCAACTCTCATGAAAAACAAAGCTGCGTTCCGTGGTGGAACGAGCACTGCGCCGAGGGCGTGAGGAAAAATAAATCATCTTTAAACAAATTTAAACATCGCCGGAATCAGGCCAATTCCATTGCTTTCAAGAGAGGCCAAGCTTCTGCCAATATGATCATTCTTGTTGCCAAAAGAACTGTATGGGCCACCTTTGTCTGTTCCTTGGACCACAGATCCACATGCTCCGGTTTTTGGAGCAAGGTCAGGATACTCAGAGGCATTCCTAACAAACGCATCCATAATATACTCGACAGCGGGGTCTGACACGAGCCCGCGTTACAATTCGATGAGGATACATCATCTCCGATCAACGTTCCCTTTTCTTATACAGAATTCAGAACAGCCCTTGCAAGATGCCGCTCAGGCCCACCTGTACACCACAACATCCTGGTTCCACAAATTACAAACGTCAGAGCCTCCACAACGCCCCCTACTTGATATCTACAACAACAATCTGTTACAAACCATTTCTGAAAAATCATGGAGAGGATGATACACCGACGACTCTTATGGCACCTGGAGCGACATCGTCTAATTGACAACAATCAATACATCTTTAAACCTGGCCAATCGACCAACGATCATGTGGTTGCCCTGGAAATTGATATCTGGAAAACCTTCGAAATAGGACAGCATCTCCTGGCTGTGTCTCCCGACTTAAAACGCGCTTTTGACACCGTTTGGCGATACAACATAATCAAATCCCTGCACGCCCTAGGCTTCAGAAGAAACTTTCTACACTTCATCAAAAATTTCTTATCAAACAGATACTTTCGCGTATGACTTGGCGAGACGGTCTCCAGGTGATTTCCACTGACCAATGGGGTTCCTCAAGGTTCTGTATTAAGCCCCTCATTTTTTAACATCGCCATTAACGGAATAGGGCAATATATCGGAACTGACGTGAAATACAGACTATATGCTGATGATCTCTTAATATACTTTTCTTCCTCGGCATCAAGGGTTGCAGAAAGGATAATACAAGGGTGCCTTAAGAGACTCGAAGAATGGTGCCGTCTTACCGGCTTCATATTCTCTCAGAAATCTACGTTAGTCCATTTCTGCAGTATAATGCATTGTCCTCGGTTACATACACAGTCCATGACTGGAACTCCTATTGTATCAGCATACTCCCTTCGCTTCTTAGGTCTTAATTTTGATGCCAGACTCTCATGAAGAGATCACATCACTCGACTTAGGTCAGAGTGTGACCGAACTCTGAGAATCTTTAAATGGGCTTCACATCTAAGATGAGGATAATCCATACCCACGCTTTTATATTTATACAAATTATTTATAAGATCCAAATAAGATTACGGATGCATTGCATATTACTCTGTTCCCGCATCCTACATTAGGCAGTTGGACGTCGTTCAGAATTCTGCCATCAGAATTTCACTAGGCTCCTTCAGATCGAGTCCTGCCAGCTTGCATTGTCTTGCTGAAATAGAACCCCAGGAATATATATTGGAGCGAATATTATCCTCTTTAAATCCGTATCTTCACTAAAATTCAGACAAAACTTTCATCTACGCGACAAATTCTCAATATATATATATATATATATATATATATATATATATATATATATATATATATATATATATATATATACATATCAATCCAAAAAACACGGAAACACATAACCGAAACTGCAGCGCCAATCACCGTTTCGCTCGCTCAGCTACAAACTATTATTTACATATTCCCGATTTCGAAGTGTTGATCACTCCCAGTCTCCCCCTTGGCTCCGTACACAAGTAAATGTCGATTGCTCCCTACTACGATATAACAAACATAATTACGCTCACTCGTCTATTGGGTCCTTTTTCTCTCAGCGTTTGAATAAATACCTAGACTATCAAATCATGTACACTGATGGCTCCAAATCCTATCCTATTCTATTCTCTGAATTTTACTATGGCTACCCAATATAACCCTGAAAAACTAGCCAACATAAATTTACAATCTATAATCGAAACTGGAAATATCACCACCAGAATGTCTGACGCCCTTAGAGCCACCGTTTCTATACTAAAAACTTTTGATGGCAATCCTAACCATCTCGAAGCTTTTATAAATGTTATCGACACTTTCTATCACAAGCGACATATATCAGCAAGAATTCAAAAATTTGGCTATACAGTCCAAATTGACAGGAGAAGCAAATGAGTTTTATTTCAACCTCACCACCTTCTCGCCAAAATTGAATGCAACAGCTAATGTTCTCAACTAGAGGTAATAACAGTTTACTTTGGAAACTAAAAATGCTCGTACACTGTATCACCTCGAAATTATATTCAGAACCAATTGACAACAACGAAAAATTAACATTAACTGCAGAAACCTAATTGACAGCTACCCACAATTAAACATCCCGCTAGAATTAAGAACAATCCTTATAATACAAAATCCATCTGATTTACCCACTGCCTTAAACTATATCACTAATTACGAGATAATAACCAATTGTTATTTAAAAATTATTTCTAGTCACGCCAAATCCCTATCCAAAAACCACCACTCGCCACCCTGCTACGCCGCCGCCAGCCATTCGCACTACCTGCGCCTCTGGCCCCACAAAAAAAGAAAAAATACAGTACCGATCACAAATTCTGCCTCTCGACCGGTCAAAATGTTTTAATCATCTTGTTAATCTCGTCATTTTTATTACCACCCCCATTGTTTCGTTTATTTCCCGCTCCTGGCCATTTAACTGAACGGTGCCACTGAGCCGCAATGTCGTCCCGCTCGTCTAGCCCCGCGTCGTCAGTTTCACACAAAAAAAATCAAAGAAACCCGATCACCCTCAGATCACGACCCTTCTTCAAGAAAATGCCTCAGCCCTTATCGAAAACTCACCTCTCACCGCCACCATAGAAAGCTTTTCCGCTGCCTACAACAGATTATCCAAAAAAGTCAACGCCCAGAACGCAACCATTGCGTCGATGCAAGCCGAGATTGCTTAACTAAAGAAACTTATCTCGACCAATAACTCCAAGTCACAGTCCTCGAAACGTCGTAAAACCGACTTCTCGTCGTCCGACGCGGAAGAATCATTTTTCCACGACTGCTCATGGAAAAGATCCGTGCGACGGCGTTGGTGGCACATTCAAACGACAAGCAGCGAGAGCAATTCAGCGAGAGTCTTCCACTTGCGGTTGATAAACAAATAACCACATCTTAGGAACTGTATACTTTGATTTCTGCACTGAATAACCTCCTAATATAATGGTTCGGTTCTCACTAAAAGAAGATTACAATAAAGTTGTGAATGATTTGAATGACCGATTTTCAAAAACGAAACCAATTACGGGAGGTCAGCAATTACACAGTGTAGTTCCAGACACAAATAGAATATGCAAAATATTTAAACGTGAAAGAAAAACAAAGTAAATTATTTGTTGAATTAGTATCAAGAAAATTGATAGTTAATTGTATAAAACGTAAATTCCTAATCATTAATTATAAGTTTAGACTATAAGTTAAGAATAAAATACAGCAGAATCATTGACTGAAGTTAATTTTACTGAATAAACAAAGTTTTTAAAATAGAGAAAGTGAAAAAATTTGAAAAATTAAAAAAAAAACAATTAAATAAAAGAATAGGAGAAAAAGTCGGTCCACTCCCCTTTGCACGGGAATATTTACAAAGTTTTTTTGAGAGAAAAAAACAATTAATGTCAGAAAATTGACGGTTTTTTCAAAAATCTGAAAAATTTCATAGAACTTGATTTCTGATTTTTTTTTTTCTAAAAAGTGCATTTAAAAACAAAAATTTTAAAAAAATAACGTCTCAATAGGTCAATTTTTCAAGAAGTTATGGCCATTTGAAAAAAAAGAGCCATTTCTTTCAAACACCCATAACTTTTTTTGGTTGGGTAAAAAAAATTGAAAAATTCCTAAGAAACGTCTTTTTAAAGGACACAAAAGTTTTAGCGAAATCGAAGGGGGTCGGGTTCAAAAGTGGTCGATTTGCCATGGAATGCCCCATATATAAATGAAAACAAAAATCGCCAAAAGCTTGTATCAAAAACATTCAGGAGTCAAAAATAAAATTAAAAGATTATTATATGCCTTAAAGAAAGTTAATTAATGGTTTTGTCAAAATTAAATCTAATAAAATTAAAAGTGATGATGTAGAGCATCATAGTGAAATACGATTAAGATATGTGGAAAAAACTAAAAATGTATCGGAAAATTATAAAACCTCTCTATATTTGGAGATACCTCGTACAGCCTGCCGATTAGTACCGCGGCAGGTTATGTCTACTCTCCTGGGATGGTGAACATGCTGGTCCGTGTTGAATTACAGTAGGCTCTCAACTATCCGAACTCCGTATTAAGGTAGGAGCACATTAGGCGGATACGATGAGTAAAGCTAATTTAATGTAAGTGAGCTCATTTATCCGTATCGTACGCATCGGAGATCGGCAATACCGACGGGGATTCCCGCGATGGCAAGGATTCCGTATAGCGCGGACGCCGTTAGATTGCTAGATTGCTAGATTGGGTTTGGGGCCATGAAAAGGAAATTAAAACTTTATTTTGCCATTTCATAAATGAAATTTATCATCGATTTTCTGCCGAGTCCCGACTACGCGCTCTCTTGCAGATAAAAAAGAAAATTTAATAAAAAGTTTCATGATTTTACCCCGTCAATCGATACCGAAACGGACCCTGTTTTGGCCTGGGTCCATAAACATTATTTGGTGCAACAGACACGTGCGAGCGTCAGGTACGAAACCCTTCTTTATCGATCTTTTTCGACAACCTACAATAAACTGTCGTACATTGACCTTTGACACTTTCGCTGTTTTATTTTTGGCAGACGCGTTACCGGGGTCGTTCTTGAAGTAGTTGTTGATCCTGTCGGGGCTGACTGGTGATGATGATGGTTTGATTTTGGGCCGTTGGCCTCTTTTTGTGTTTGGGTGGACTTATGCCTCTTTTGTTTTGTTTATTTACATTTTCTATTTCTCTTTTTGGTTGGGGATATGCCCCCGTAACCTTTTTTTTGGTCGAGGACCTCTTTTCTGATTTTTTGATCTACTAATCTAGATATTGGTTTTGATACATTTTGATACATATTGATACATGGTTTTCTCTGTACAGCTGTACAGTTTTGACTACTATTTACAATTACTACTGAGGTTAGTGGTGTTAGTAAACAGGTATTTTTATTTAACATTTACATTTATTTTTCATTTGTACATTTTTCCTGTAAAAAAAAAAAGTTGAAATTTATCTGTTTTTGTTAGTGGTGTTAGTTTCGTACATGATTTGTTTACATGCTTACAAATCATGTACGTTTCGGTGTGTCTTCATTCAGTAAACACCTGAAGTGATTACCTTGTGCCGTCTTACCGACGGGACACCTTCTGGTCTTATGGTGCCAATTTCTTCTGTTGCTTCTGAAGCAAGTACTTTGACTTCATAAAATATACGCGCACGGTGGCGTGCCGTCTGCCATATTGGGACAATTCCCGCCATGGCGTACAGCTCGTCCGTGTGCGTTTCTAGTCGTTTTTGGGCATATATCGTTCTTAGGATGTTTCTTTCCATCGTTCTTATTTTCTCGGTCCACGATACCGCAGCGTTGAACCATACAGGGACTGCGTAGAGCAATATACTCCTAACGTATGCCGTATATAGTTGTAGTTTCAATTTATTATCCAACGGATTGTCCGGTATTACGTAGGGGTAAATCGCTTTCTTTGCGGCATTCGCGCGTCTCCACGTCTCCTCGATGTGCCGTCTGAATGTTAATTTTTTGTCTAGTCCAACGCCTAGGTATCGCACGTAATCCGTTTCTGGAACAGGTATTCCCGCTACTGACAAAGTCAACGGCTCGTGTTTCGCTGTTCGTTTCGTGAAAATAATGAATTGCGTTTTGTTCGCGTTAATTTTGATTTTCCATTTCACGAAGTATCTCTGCAGGTCATCGAGATGCCTTTGGAGATACTTCGCGCATTGTTTAACTTTCGATGACTTTGCCATGATCGCTGTGTCGTCCGCGAACAGAGCCAGTTTGGTGTCGCGATTTTTGGGTATGTCGTTAATATAAATATTGAAAAGCGTCGGAGATAGAACGCTGCCTTGCGGCAGTCCTTCCTCTAGCTCGGTTCGCGTCGATTTTACACTTTCGATTTTGACCTGGAAGGTCCTATTTTCCAGGTAGCTATTCACCAACTTCACTAGTTTTTTGTTAACCCCGGTATTTTTTAATTTATATATCATAGCTTTTCTCCAGATGGTGTCGTAAGCCTTTTCGATGTCCAACAATGCAACTCCCGTGTAACGGTTGAGATTGTTGTTAATCATTATCTCATTAACCATTCTCGCGAGTTGCATCGTTGTCGAATGAAATCTTCTGAACCCCATTTGTTCGGGTATTAGTATTTTGTTTGTCTCGATGTGGTTTACGACACCCTCTGTGATTATTTTTTCCAGAATTTTACCTATATTGCTTACTAATGAAATCGGTCTATAGCTACCTGGTAGCCGCGGGTTTTTATTCTTTTTGGCTATCGGTATGATGATTGCGTTCTTCCAGGTCGTCGGGAAGTACCTGTTCTTGATACATGCATTTATAATTAGCCCAATCTGCTCCACTGGCTTGTCATTTAGATTTTTAAGCACCTTCGGGATCACTCCGTCCTCGCCGGCTGCCTTGTATGGCCTCATTTTACTAATTATTTTTGACTAATTTTTTGCCGCGATGACGGATTTGTTCCTTCCGGTGCTTCGTCGTCGTCGTCGTCGTCGTCACTGTCGTACGCACGGTTTATTTCGGCTTTCGTTACGTCGTCCGACATATCTCGCGTCAGGATATTACCTTCGGCTATTGTTCTGGCAATCAGGGCCGCCTTGTCGGCGTTGGCCGTTATTACTGTTTGTCCGTCTGCTAGCAGCAGCGGGGGTATGTCGTAGGTTGAGTCTTTCTTTTTCCTACTCTTAATCATTTTCCACACGTTCTCTTTCCCCGCTTGTTTTTTATTGATTCTTACGTGCCACTGGTTTATCTGGTGGGACAGCATCATCGTTTGCACTAATTCGTTATGGTACTTCAGATCGTCCATATCTTCCTGCCTTCTATTTCTTTTGAATCTGTTTCTGACTCTATTTCTTTCTCTTTTAGCTTCTGCTATTTCTTCTGGTAGCCCTCCTGTTCTGGGCTGACTTTTCGGAACGTGTGCTTCTGTCGCTTCGGCCAGTGCATTCTCCAGTTTTTCTATTTCTTTGTCAATCTCCTCTTTGGATTGTATATTTCGATTCAACTTTATTCTTTGATCGATTATTTTGTTAAATTCAGGCCAATTAGTTTTCCTATAGTCCCGGTATATTCTCGTCACGGGCAGCCGTCGGAATCCCTGGTTTATTGTCACCTCGACCGGCAGATGGTCGGACGAAAGGGTCGTTTATGACCCTCGTATCGATCTCTAGGTTTTTGTACACCGCCAAGTCCAGGTACGTATCTCCGTGGTTTATCACGGGGCTTATTCTGGTAGGTTCGTCGGGTGCCGCTATTTCCATGCCTTGTCTATCGGCGAATCTCGCCAGCTCGCGCGCCTGTGTATTTGTTATGGAGTCATTCCAACGCGTACTTCTTGCGTTAAAGTCTCCCAGTATTATTATCTTTTGCCCTGTTGCCATTTTGTTCATGTCTTCTTCTGTTATACTTTGACCCGGTCTGTTGTACACACAGTAGATGTTTGTTTCGCCTATTTTGATTCCGAC
This sequence comes from Cosmopolites sordidus, assembly GCA_031761425.1. Taxonomy (NCBI): domain Eukaryota; kingdom Metazoa; phylum Arthropoda; class Insecta; order Coleoptera; family Curculionidae; genus Cosmopolites; species Cosmopolites sordidus. The sequence goes on from JARFXV010000309.1 coordinate 35,690, forward strand.
AGCTTCTATGTGTTCCGTCTCTACTGTGATTTCTGTATGCTCTATTTGTTTTTTTACGTACATGGCTACCCCTCCTCCTGGAGCTACCTGGTTTATTCTGTTTTTAAACGTGACGTTGTATCCTTGTATTTTTGGCGGTGTTCCGTTGTTTTTCACTTTTGTCTCGCAAACTGCCATCACTTCGGGCTGATGCTGTTCCATGAAGTACCTTAGTTCGTACGTTTTACTGTGGATGCCGTTTGCATTCCACTGTATTATCTTTGTATTCTTCGTGCGTCTATCGAACGTACTCAGAGATTACTAATATCTTTTCTATGGCGTTGTTACACCTGTCTAGTTTCTCTTTTAATTCAATTGCTATCTCTAGCAATTTTTTTAGGTCGTGGGCTTCGTCCAGTGCCTTAACTTGACTTGTTAATTGGCTAAACGTGCCAATGTTGCTTCCATCGTTTATGTTTTTCTTTGGCGTTGTCGTCGTCGTTCTTTGTTCCGCCGCCGCCGCCTGAGTCCGGGTCTGCTGCTGTTTCGGTGTTGGTTGTTCGGATCGAGTATTGATCGGTCTGGTCGTCTCCGGTGTTGCCGGACCGGGGTTCGCCGCACGCGCGTACGACGTTGTCGGCCTTACCAGTGCCGGACGGGTTATTTGCGCCAGTGGTGCATTTGTTTTATTATTGGGTTTTGTCGTTGCAGTTCGTTTTTGGTTTATCCTATCTAAGTACTCTGCGAGAGCACTACATCCTTTATTGTTAGACAGGTGTTTTTCGCCGCAGTTGGCGCAGCATACTTCTCGCGATTCTTTTGGCAAAGTGCATTCGGCCGTTTTATGGTCTTTTCCGCATTTCAGACACTTCGCGTTACGGAAGCAGAATCGCGACCCGTGCCCATACTGCTGGCAGTTGTAGCACTGGGAGACCTCGTTCTTGCGAGCGTAGAACTCCCAGCGTATGATCGCGTTATCGATTTCTTTTATTTGCTTTAGTTCGCGGATGTTCGTACTAGCCGCGACCGTCACCAGGTACGAGTGACTTTCACCCGACCTACTTTTCATCTTGATGACTTCTTTTACAGGGATGTCGTGCTCTTGCAGAGTCGCGCAAACCTCATCTAAGTCCATACTCGGTGGACCCTTGAAGACTACTTTCTTCATCTTTTGATCATCGGGCGCGTGGGTATAAAACCTCACCCGACCGTTATTTTTTAATTCGCTAACAATTTTTTGAAACGCCTCCATATTTTGAGGCATTACTTTCAAATGCTCTTTCAAGTATTGAATTTTGAACGTATCTTTAGGGGTCACTTGCGTGAGCCCTTTTACGAAGCCCTGGTAGTTGACCTTCGACGTCACTACCACTGGCGGTATTCGTGTTTTCTTTTGCGGTTGCGCCGTTATGGTCTTAGATGAGGTCGCCATTGTTTTGGCGGTCGCTTTGTCTTTGTAATTTGCATTTTTGCCACTTACCTGGCTAATATTTTCTTCGCTCAGTACTGCGAAGATGTTTTCAGTTTCAAATCTGGATGTTGCCACCACCGATTCCTCACTTGACGTGGACGCCGGCGAAGATGCGTCCATTTCCATTTCTACTTCGGTTGTCGTTTTTTTAGTCTGTTTACTGGCGACTGCTATCATCCATTCGTCTGCGGGTCTTTTACCCGCCGTCTTTTTTGGGGTGCTCTTGGATCTGGCTCGATCCAAGCTCATCCGCCGTTCAAAACCTGTAAAATAGAAAGCACAAAGGATTAATACGTGGTCTCTCTTCGGGGTGAAAAACCGTACTGCCCGCGGACGCCGTCTACGGAAAATTCCGAGAAGTGTGCGCGCCCCCTCCTCTTCCGGATAGAGCAAGTGATGTTTACCTTTTTATTCTATAGCTTTATCACTTCGTCGTACAATTGTACAACAATATGATTTAATATATAATCTAAATAAATTTAAATAAATCCAATACATTTATAGTCCCCTCACTAGAGAGTCCCTCATTATAGAGAGTCCCCTCATTATAGAACCCTCACTATTTTAATCAACATCGCAGAGACAATATCTGGAATAGGGATTGCGATCCCGCAAAACGGGATCACGCTTTCCCGCGGGATCTCGCTGCTTTTATCAATCTGCTGGATGCCGCACCTTCAAAGCGCGGATCCGCGGATCCCGCAAATTAAAAATTTGGCGCTAAAACTTTCGCGGCGTAAATCGCGAGTAGCACGAGCGCGACGTTGCCGTTCCGCACAACGCGTCATGCCGGCGACTAGCGGACGGTTGGCGAGCTGTCCTGTCAGTTGTTCATAAAAGGTACTGCGCTGTGCAGATTGCGCACGTCTTTCTGTATAGGTGACGAGTGTTTTCGTATTCACCGTCCGGCGTTTAACGAAGGTAATTATATTTTAATGTTTTTGTGCTATTTTAAAATCAGATTGTGTGTGTCGTAAATAGCAATTTAATGTCGTAATATTGCGTGAAACAATATGACTTAAAGTAGTTTTTATTTTTGTTAATAATGTTTTTTGGATATGGTTATCGATGATAGTGAAGCGGATTACTCGTGTGAAGTGTGAGAATATAGCAGAGCACTGTGTAACAATTAAATAAATGAATCTAAATTTATACTTACATTAAATTTTATTTATTACTTGCAGGTAACGAGTAAATGAATCATGCCTAAGTCCATTGAAACTGAGAATACCGAGAAAGAGAATAAATGCGATGGCGATATCAACCAACTTGAAAAAGGTCTGTGGCGTTATTTCAAGAAAAATGACAAAATTGGCAAATGTCTTCCGTGTTCAGCTGAACTAAAGATTAGTCAACGTTCTACCAGAGGCTTGAAAATACATTTGAAGACTAAACACAATATCGATATCGGTTCTCGAAATGATGACACTGGAGAAGAATCCTTACCACTAGTACCAAAGAAGAAACCCAAAACAATGAACCGTTTTCTTATCAAAGAAAACACTATGGCCAAAATGATCTCTAGGATGGTATGTAAAGACAGATTCACCCTTCAAGTTCCTTTTGCACATCTACGGATTTAAGAAATTTATTTTCTAAAAGCGGTCACAAACTACCCAATGCGCCAAATACAATACGATCTATCGTAACACATTTTTGTAACACAGTTGAAGCAGTTATGATTGCTGAATTTGAACGTCTCAAGAAAGGAAAATAGAGATTTTCACTCATATTTGACGAATGGACGTCACAAAAGAATCATCGATACTTAAATATTAACGTCCACCAGAAAGAAAACCATTTTAATCTGGGTTTGATCCGTCCGCCATGTGGCTCGGCTACCGCAGGACATTGCATTAGCTTGGTGAAAGAACGCCTCACGAGTTTTGGTTTAGACTTAGACTCAGATATTCTCGTAATTACAACGGACAGCGCTAGTGTGATGGTGAAGGTTGGCAGACTTTTGCGTTGTTGCCAGCAGCTTTGTTTTACACAGGGCTTACAACTAGTGGTGGTTGATGCACTGTATAAGGAAAGCAATTCTTCAATATCAGAATGCTCAGCAGCAGCATTTACGAAGGAATCTGATAATGATGATAACGATGATATGAACGCCAATGAACAGAGTGTGACTGTAAATATAAATTCACTGCCACTTGAAATTATTTCTACAACATATGACGATCTATTGAAGAAAGTACGGAAAGTGGTCAAGATTTTTAAGCGGTCACCAACTAAAAAAATGACGTCTTACAAAAATATGTGAAGGAACAAGAAGGCCCTAAAAAGAATTGGCATTGATATTTGACTGCCGTACTCGCTGGAATAGCCTTTTGAATATGTTAGAACGATTCTACAATTTGAAGAATTGTATTGATAAAGCATTAATCAATATTGAAATTGAATCTGAGATTAAATTCAGGGATAATGAGTGGTTCATAATTAAACATCTCATTGCTAATTTGCAGGCCTTTTAAATTAGGAGTTGAGGCACTTTGTAGGCGAGAGTCAACGCTTATCACTTCGGACACAACACTTCGATTTATTTTGGATAAATTGCAACAACAAAACACGGTGTTGAGTAACCAGTTGTCACAGTCTCTGCATGAACGTATTCAAGAACGCCGCACTGCTTTGACAGGAGTTTTTTATTTATTTGCAAAATCCTAAAAAGTACAACAAAGAAGCCAAACTTGAAGAGATTTACCACTAAACACCAAAACACTTTTTTGAACTGCTCGACGCACGTTTTGCTAACCATGTCAGCATCATCAGGAGAATCTATCAGATTAAATCATCTCCTGATAATGCTAACATGGTTAGCGAAACGTGCGTCGAGCAATTAAAAAAACTGTTTTGGCGTTTAGTGGTAAATATTTTCAAGTTTAGTGTACCACACCAAAGGTTCCAATAGAAGAATTGAAAGAAGCCAAAAATACAGATCGTACTTATACATTCTTCATGCCAAGAAAAGTTGCAATACGCCAAGAAATAAAGAAAATAATAGAAAGAGTCGTAGTTCAAGACGATGAAACATATGCAGATGACGTCTTGGAAAATACATCTATAGCTGGAACATCTGCTACTGATACAGATCCGACTCTAGCGATAAAAGAAGAATTAGAAAAACAGCTTCAACAAGAAAAAGAAATATTTAAGAAAAAGCCAGACAATAAGCAAAAGGACTTTGAGAACATTTTGAAGAAAGAAATGACGTTCTTTGAGTCTGATATTATCAAAGGAGAGTACCTGACCCTCACCTATGAATATATCCTGACGGTTCAGCCTATTAGCGTAGAAGCCGAGAGAACGTTTTCAGCATTAGGATATATTTGCAGTTCACTCAGAAGTAGGCTCGGAGATGATACAATAAATGCCATTTGCTTCTTAAGAGCGTATTTTCACGTTTCAAGTTATCACCATAGGTTGATATCATAGTAATTAATAGCATCTAAGAGAAAGTTGTAATTTGATTATTAGTTATTATATGAATCAGACTGAATTAAAAATATAAAACTGTTGTTAGGAGTAAGGGTAAAATTAAAAATAAATATTAAACTATGCCAAAAGTTTAAAGATGAATCTAAGAAAATATATTACTAATTACCTATACTTAATTAATAGAAAAGAAATAATTTCTGTTGCTTAATGTAAGAAATGTTTAAGAAAAGTTGACTTTTGCACAAAAATTTGCAGTTTCAATTTGATTTTATCACATAATTTCAAAGATGCGGGATTGAGTAATTGGTTGGGATTGGTTCTTCAAGTCGTATGCCAGATTTTCATACTTGGTGGATTTTTCTATCTCAGTTTTTCTAATGTTGTGAGATGGCGGCACTGCGATGTATAAAAGCCCTCTTGTCCTTTTTGTTTATTAGAATAATATCCGGCCTGTTATAATCAACCGTTCGATCAGTAGTGATTGGTCTGTCCCAGTAAAGAATGGTATCGGATGATTCAAGTACAAGAGAAGGCGAGTACTTTGTTGATGTAAATTTTTGCCAGCTGATTATGCCGTCCTAAATAAGCATTAAGAGCAAGGGCCGAGCAACCGCCAATAAGGTGCTCAATTGTTTCTCCTAAAATACTGCATTTCCTATACTTATCGACTACGTCCAAATGCAGTATGTACTTTTCATTGTTTTTTGTTCTTGTTACCCTATCTTGAATAGATATCGCGAAAACTTCTGTTTCTGGGTACAAGAGTCCATCGGTCAGCTACTTCAGAGACAATTGTTCGTCAATGGTGTCATCTTCGAGTGACTTAGGAAACCTTCCGTGCAATGCTTGTCCTTTCCATTCTCGAACGCAATCCGTGAGTGTTGTTCTGCTATCAATACGATTTTGTTTATTTAGGTTCAGTGGGGTGAAACCCTGGTCCTCATTTGCAATCAATTTCATTAACGTACTGTTTGAATCAATGAAGTGTTTTCTCATTCTATTTTCTTGATTGATACATCCCAACTTTCTTGGAATGTATAGTCTTTTCGTAGATGAGTTTGGATGCAGGTATCGGAACTTTGTTAATGTTAGGCGTGTCAACCTATCAAGTTCATCAAGGTCAGTTTCTGACCATTTAACAATGCCAAAAGAATATGTCAGAGTTGGCACAGTCCAACCGTTAATCGCTCTAATGAGGTTTCCACTGTTCAATTTGGTGTTTAAAAGTTTTGTAAGTCTCTTTTGGTATAGAGTGGAAAAATCCTTCTTTAACTGGTTATGATCAAATCCATGCTTTTGGGGTATTCCTAAATATTTGTAGGATTCTTCTGGTGCTAGTTGTTGTATGTTACAAAGTGTTGAATGTTGACTCTGAACCTTTCCCTTTTGTATACTAATGGTAGAACATTTGTCCAGTCCGAATGACCAGTCCAATGTGTTTAATTTTTCTCTACTTTCTCCATATAATTTAAAGTCATCCATATATAGTAGATGAGAGAGCTTTCTTGGATTCCTCATGTTAAGTTTATATCCAATATTGCTGTTGTTGAGTAGTCTGGACAAAGGGTTCAATGCTAGACAGAACCAAATTGGAGAAAGGGAATCTCCCTGAAAAATTCCCCTATCGATATTTGTAGCAGCAATGCATTGTTGGCCGACAAAAAGATTCATTTTCCACTTCCCCAGTAGGCACTTTAAAGAATTAATAATCTGAGGGCCAACTTTATAGAAATTCAGAACCTCAACCTCAGCCAATCGTGAGGGACACTATGGAATGCTTTTTTGTAGTCTATATAGCAGCTATTTAAGTTGCGTTTTCTTTTTCGCGCTTGCTCAAGAACTACAGCATCGATCGTCAATTGTTCCTTGCAGCCCATACTTGCTCTTATATATTCTTTCTGTTCTTCTTCAAAAATGTTGTTTTTATCACAATGTTGGTAGATTTTTTCATTGAGTAGGGCTGTGAACAGTTTATATAACACTGACAGACATGTGATTGATCTGTAGTTATTGGCTTGCTTAACGTCCCCTTTTGAATAGTAGGTATGTATTGCCCTCCATTAGGAAGTCGGGGAAAGTGTTTGGATTCATTAAAACCTCTTTAAATGCATTTGCAAGTACGGGATAGCTTATAAAGCTTTTAATCCAGAAGTTATGCAATCCATCTGGTCCAGGCGCCTTCCAGTTGTGAGTCCTCCTTACAGCAAATGTCAATCTCTGTGAAATCGTTAGACTCCATATCTGGGAGAGCATTTGTCTATTCTTGAATGGTTTTAACGCAAGGAGGAAATTTTTCGTAGCCGTCTGATTTTTTCCAAAACGATCTCCAATATTCCGCAAAGGAAGACACATCCATATTCTTAAGTTCTGACTTGCTGTTACTTTCTGCTTCGAGTTCTCTATAAAATTTCTTTTGGCTATTTGCAAATACTGAATTTTAATGTTTCATTCTAGTTCATTACATCTTGCTAGCCTGGCTCCTTTCGATTTAGCTTTTTGTCCAAACCGATCTTTTAGATCCAACAATTTTTCTGTCAGGTGTGAATCATCGAAGTCCATGCCAGATTTATTGGCAATTATTTTTGCTTTTCTCGCAATTTTATTTGACTGATTACCAGAAAGCTACTCTGATATAATGTCAACTTTTCTCCGGAACTCGTTGATATTGTTTTCAAGGCGCGTTTTCCAGACAGGTGTATTTTTCTGGATACTACGGCCAGCCGCATTATGGCTGTAAGTCTTTTGACCTGAAATTTCGATGGCAGTCACTGCTGCACAATATAATGCAAGATGTATATCGCTTAGATTTATCATCTCAGATAGATGTGATTCCAAAACTCTATTAATCTGCATTAGAGTAATACGTGATTTTGCAATATTACGCAGTGCTGGAATTTTTGGTCTATTCAATGGGTTTGAGCCAGCAAACTGGCCAAATTGCTGTAAAACCTCTCTCGTATGTTAGAAAAGTTACGTTGCGAGATTGATTCTTCATTTTCAGACGATGAGACTTCTGATGATACATTTCGAGTTTGTTCTACTTGTTGCTCCTCTGTATTTGAGTTAAGAACGTCCATAATATCTTCTTGATGTTGTTGATATGTAATGTTTTGATGTAGTTCATTACCGATTTCTCTCTTGATGTTCATTAATTCCGATTCGGTTAGATAGTTTTTCCTTAGAATTACATTTTTACGGTCGGCTAAGTTTTGCTCCGACAGCTGAGTTTCAGGGAACCTCTTTTTATATTCTTGGTGCATGCCTTCGTCCAGGTAGCGGGTTATCTCCGCACTGGTTTACGTAGTAATAGGCACGCATTAGATCAATATTCATTTCGCGTGTCCATCTGATACGTGGAGTGCGTTCGGTCCTAGTGACAGCCTTCCTTATTAGGGGCGAGACAGCAAGTACCGGGGTATTTTGATGTTTTACTCTATTACTCATTTCCGCTCTCTGTTGATTTTGTAGTAAAGTCTTTGGTGTTGCTAGACTTAGATTATCTAATTGTTGTTCGAGTGCCTCTGTCATTGTCATTCTTGTGGTGCCATAGAGTTGGGAACCGCCACTCGCTCCAGATTCACCAAACCCGGACAAATCCTCCCGACGGTTCCGAAGGGTTCTGGTCCGCAAAACCCTACCGCCTTGTATAATATTATGTATTTTATTCTCAATAAATATATTTGGGTTCAAGGGAAAAACGGTCACCCAAGGCAGAGCCCCGATTTACCATGAGAAAGCTATTTGCTATCGGAGGGCGCTAGGTATCCGGAGACATCGTTAGAGACACTTTAACCCTGTGCCATTTAGCTCATCGGCACTATGGATTTCCACCTTAAGCTTGGGGATTTTATTTTTCAGAGGTTTACTCCTCTCAGCTCGGGAAGGTGGTGACGCCACTCACCAAGCGGACTATCTGCCCCCTGCCTTCATGTAAGAAATGTTTAATAAAAGTTGATTTTTCCACAAAAATCTGTAGCTTCAATTTGATTTTATAACATAATTTCAACGATGCGGGATTGAGTAATCCCGTGGGATTACAATCCCTAATCTGGAATGAATCAACCCAGTTTCTGTTATTATTTATTTATACTATTATTATTATACTATTACTGTTATTCCCCTCAGGGGTTCATAGGAGTTTTCCTCCTTCCTCTGAATACGGGCTTGACGTCCCCGAGGTACCCTAGTCCTGTTTGTGATCGTTCTGTATTGTCCTAACTATCTGTTTTCCCTTAAGCCAAATTGTTGTGCGACCCGTGGTGACGGCTGGATGGCAGCTGAGGGTGTCAGCTATCGCGAACGGGGCCTCCAAAGTACCTCCCGTCCCTTTATAGTATTTAGGGTTGCTGTAACAAGGAGCACTGTTGCAGTCGACGTATTTTTCTTCCATACTCGTGGGATATCTATGTCCATTAATTCAACTTCCCCCCTATCTTCAGGGTCAAAGAGACCCCGGATCGCGTCTCCTGTAAAAAGGAACAATACTGGTTCTGATTTCGATAAATATTACATAATTAAAAGTACTGATGGTTCATTAAAAAATGTTTATAATCCACAAAACTATTCATGGAAATGTAGGCGACTTGGAATCATTAAAAAAATTAAAAGACGGTTAGCTGTAGTCTCAAATGCCAAACAAGTAAAAACATCCTAGATCTCAAAAAAATTCCTACATATGATGTCAAGGTCGAGACGCATAAATCTTTAAATTATTGCAAGGGAGTTATCTCTAGCCTAGATCTTTTAAATTGTGAAGAGTCAGAAATACTAGATAACTTCCATCCTCTCCTACCCCCATCTCCAAATCTTCCCTACATGTTCCTCACAAAACTTGCACTCCTCCTCGTTCTCCTACTCCATCAAAATCCTCTACTACACGTCCTTCAAAATCTCCCCAGCGCAAGGAGATACACAAAAGTTCCAGATCGCTATCCCAATCTTCTAATAAATCCTCCTCTATGGAAGATATGGACTTAGACTGCTTGTCGCAATCAAAGACAAAAGATAGCAAATCATCCTCACGAAAACCCAATATTAGAAGGTAGTATCTACTCCTTCTAATCTATCACAGGCTAATTAAAACTTTCAAACATCACATTCAATCCATTCATTCTTCAATGGAACATTAAAGGTTTTTATAAAAAATTTGAAGAACTGAAATTGATCACTTATTTTTCTTTTTTCTCCGCATTTTTCCTCCGGATTTTTTCCTCACAAATTTTGAGCCTGCCATAATCTTATTACAAGAAACAAACTTCAATGAATCGTCCCGTCCCAGTTTCAAAAATTACAACATAATAAGAAAAGATAGGGAATTAGCCTTAAGATCATCAGGTGGAGTCGCCATCTTGGCACATGAGTCTTTAGGCTTCTCTACCATCAAAATAGATTCAAATCTAGAGTTTGTCGCAATTTATACCTACCTGCTAAATAAAGTTACCATTTGCAATGTGTATATTCCTCCATCCACTCCCTTTTCCCTGCAAGACCTAAATAACATCTTAATTAAACTATCTTCCCCTTACATCATATGCGGAGACTTTAATTCCCACAATATTATGTGGGGCTCTGTCAAAACAGATATCAGAGGATCAACCCTTCAGGACTTCTTAATTTCCAACAATATTTCGCTCCTTAATCCTCCGGCCCATACATATGTTTGCTTATCTTCCTTATCCTTCTCATCCCTAGACCTTTCCTTATGCTCTTCAGACCTCTATCCTATCCTTCAATGGGACATCATGGATGATTTACATGGCAGTGATCATTTCCCAATCAAAATCTCACCTATTGGATGGCACGACTCTAATCTGCCCAGGAAAACCTATAACGTTTCCAAAGCAGACTGGTCCAAATTTCGTGATGACTTCATTCTTCCGAACTTAGAATCCGTTGATGAGGATCTAGCATTAGAATCCTTTGTTTCCTCTATCCTATCTGCTGCTAATACCAGCATTCCTCATCGCCAAATATTCCATCATAAATCCCCAGTCCCCTGGTGGAATGATGAATGCAAAGCTGCGATCAGAGAGAGAAAGTCAGCTTTAAACCGCTTTAAACACTGTCCCATCCTGGAAAATCTCATCCACTATAAGAGATGTCGTGCAAAAGCTCGTAGGATAATTTTAAATTCTAAGAGAACTTCCTGGTCTGATTACGTCGGTTCTATAAACTCAACTCTTAGTAGTGGCAACTTTTGGCACAAAATTAAAAGATTCCGAGGTAGACCTCTTCAACCAATTCAAGGATTAATATATGACAACAAGTGGATCTCCAACAGAGTCGAATTTGCAAATTGCTTTGCAAAATTCCTTTTTGAAGTATCGGGAGACGATCACATAAGTCTTTCTCAGCGAAATCATAGATCCTCTCAAATTGTTAATTTCGACGTTGAAGACTCTCCCCTACAGCATTACAATCTCCCTTTAAGTCTTGACGAACTTCTATATTCTCTCTCTAGAAGCAGAAACAGTGCACCGGGTCCTAATTCTATTCTAGTCCCCATGATTTGCAACCTTCCTCAAGCTGCATTAGAAAAGTTACTGGATTTGTATAACGGATATTGGAATAGTGGCACCTATCCTTCTGCTTGGAAAAAATCCATTCTGATTCCCTTACACAAGTTTGGTAAACCTCGCTCTTTAACTAGTAGCTATAGACCAATCTCGCTAACAGATCATTTAAGTAAAATCTTTGAAAGAATGGTCAACAATTGCCTTACATGGCACCTAGAATTCCATCATTAGCTAGATCCACATCAACTTCAGATCAGATTCAGACTCAGACAATCCAGATCCACCCTAGATCATCTTATGGCTTTTCACAATGACACCTGGAGCACCTTTCAGAGGAAAAATCACCTAGTTGCAGCTTTTTTAGACATCTCCAGTGCTTTCGATACGGTATGGAGACCCACGATCCTAAACACCCTACATAAGTGGAGTTTCAGAGGACGGCTTCCCAAATTTATTTCTAATTTAATCGCTGATAGATTCTTTGCAGTCAGGATTAACGGACATATGTCTGATCAATTCCCACTACTAAATGGTGTCCCTCAAGGTTCAGTACTGAGCCCCACTCTTTTAATATAGCAATGAATAATATCCAAAGATATCTCAGCCCTACGATCTCGCACAGACTTTATGCTGATGATCTCCTGCTATACTATTCTTCCCCCAATTCAAAAGTCTGCGAAAGAATCATTCAGTCAAATCTAACTTCTCTGAGAAAATGATCCAATTCCACAGGTCTCTTGCTCTCTTCTGAAAAATCAGCAGTTGTTCATTTCTGCAGAAGACGCAATTGTCCTCGCTTACACGCCATCACTCTATCAAACAATATTATCCCTACAGTTCCGTGCCACAAGTTCTTAGGTCTCATATTTGATTATAGACTATCTTGGAAAGACCACATTCACTATTTGAAAGCTAAATGTGCTCGAGACATGGGAATACTTAAGATGTTTTCAAACAATACTTGGGGTTCGGATCACCACTGTTTACTTAAACTATACAAGGCTATAATTAGATCCAAGTTGGAGTATGGCTGCATAATCTTCGCAACGGCTCCTAAATCTTACTTGCGCTCTCTGGACGTCATACAGAATACGTCCTTAAGACTCATAACTGGAGCATTCCCCACTAGTCCAATCCCCAGCCTACATTGTAGCACGAGTTTAGAGCTCTTATCCACCAGAAGAAAATACCTTCTCTTAAAATATGGTACATATCTCTGGCAAAGACCATTCATCCCTGGCTATCAGTCATTTTTCCATCACCCCCTATCCCTCCTTTTCCATCTACTCACAATTTGGCTCACGACCCCAGAATCCTTTTTCAACAATTGTTAATAGAGTCAGATATACAACTGCATGTCCCTGTTCCAATCCGTCCTATTTCTTCTCCTCCTTGGTTGCTTCATCCAATTCAGGTAGACTTCTCTCTATTAAAATATGATAAAGAATCCACGAGTTCCTCCATATATAAATCCATTATAAACACCTTACTCGATTCTCATTCCCCATGCCAATCAATTTTTACGGACGGATCTAAGATGGATCAAGTAGTTGGCTGCGGTTTTGTATACAATAGAACCACTTCAGGATTCAAACTGCCGACTTCAACCAGTATACTTACTGCTGAATTAGTGGCAATAGAAAAATGTCTCTCATATATCAGATTAAACCCTGAAAATTCCTGGATTGTATTTTCTGATTCCAAAAATGCTCTGCTCATGATTCAAAATCGCTTCATTTCTCATCCAGTTATTGCACAAATTACAGATCTTGTAGAAGTCTTCAAGTCTCACTATTCTTCTATTCTTTTCGTTTGGTGCCCTGGTCATAAGGGCATCAAGGGTAATGAGGAAGCTGACCAGCTCGCAAAGCGCTCAATAGAGCACGGACTACCATACATGCACAGCTTTCACCCAAAAGACCATCTCTCTTTTGCAAAAACTTTTGCACAAATCTCAATGCAGTCATATTGGGATGATCTTGAGAGACCAAACAAACTAAGAGTCCTTAAACCTTCATTCTCCCAATCCCCTCCAGAGCTACTGCGGGATAGAAAAGCCACAGTTAAATGGATAAGACTCATGATAGGCCACTGCAGATTTTCTCATGAATTCCTGCTAAAAGGAGAAGGCCCTCTCCTTTGCAATGATTCTCTAACTATCAAACACATTCTGACTGACTGCACGGTCTTATCTCCTCTCAAATCCTTCTTCGGCTTAAGCCAAGATCTTACCAAAAATCTTAGTTCTGCCAACATGTGCAACACATTTGCTTACCTAAAAGAAATAAATTATTTTTCTAAGATATAGCCATTTCAAGCGCTTCGCTTTCACTCAAATGATTTTAGCAAAGTGTGAGCAAACTAGCTAAGCTAGTAAACTAACTAGCTAAGCTAACTATATATAACTATATATATATCTAATCCTTATCTTTTCCATGAGTAATAGACTCATAATTTGATTTTATGGTCGCTAAATGATCTCGATATCGATGCGACCTAAACTACTAATTGTCTCTCTCTCTATTACTGTTATTATTACTATTACAATTGCTTATTGCCAAAAATAATACTTCTCTATATACATTATGTGATAATAAAATTGAATTAGGTATTACTAGGTATTTATCACCTATAGTTGGAATAAAAATAATTAGGAAAATTGAAATAAAGCACTAGAATTACAATTATATACATGCTATATCTAATATAATAGGTACTTCATATTCATAGTTTAGATTGCTACATATTGTACTAATTTCCAAATACAAAGTATGTACGTAGGTAGTAATAAATTAAGTAAGATGTTGTCCATCTCGAACTCTCTTTTGCTGCCAGTCAACTGAATCTGCGCTTAAATTGAAGTACCATCTTGTCGAGAAGAACCTCCAATTCTCCTAAGACTACTCAAACCAGCAGCACAAGAATCGCTATCTGATTCAGTTCAGTGGCATGCGTCATCTTTTAAAAAGTTGTGAAGACAATATGCCGCCGTGGTGACGGTCACAGCATGTTCATGGTCAATACTCAGAGGACCTTGAAATATTGTAAACTTCCAAGCTAAGATTCCAAACGTGTTCTCCACAGGGTTCCTCGCACGACTCAAACGGTAGATGATTTTTTTCCTTCATTTTGGTCCACATCATCTCATGAGTAAAGCCGCATTAAGTAACTGCATAGTGGAACAATTTCATCTCCAACAATGATTTTATTTTTTTAATTTCCTCCTGGCGGTATTTTCAGTGGAGGAAGGTGGTAACTTACATCTGCCAAGCCTTCAACTATAGAAGAAGGGCGAAAATTGCAGTATCCGAGTTCTTTCCATATACACCGATGTCAATAACTATAAACTTATAGTCAAAATCAACTAAAGCAAGCAGAACAGTACTGAAATGTTTTTTGTAAGAAAAAAAAAACTGATCCACTATTTGGAGGCGCTTGAATTTGCACATGTTTGGCGTCGAGAGCAGCCACCGCATTCGGAAAATGGCATATTTCTCGAAAGCCTTGCTCTGATGATTTCCATATTGCTTCGTCAGGTGGCGTCATGTAGCTAATAATCTGAAATAATAAAAAAAGAAAAGTAAGCAAGTAATTTAGGAAAATAGGACTCTTCTTGTTTTTTTTTACTTTTAATTTTTAAATTATTTTATTGACTACTGATCAGTCAGCTACAAAAATGAAATGACCTAAATTTTATTTGGAGCTTCAGTTCCTTGCTCCATACATCACTGATGGGACAAATTTCAAATCTCACGAACACAAATCTTGAGAGGAGCATCGATTTGAAAGCTCAAAAGAAGAATGAATTATTAAAGGCAGCTATTTCCACTTCACCGTCGGATTCTTCAATCACATTCAATTCACGCTGTAAGAAACAAAGTCACCGGTCATGGTAAGAAAATCGCGTACACTGAATAATACACTATAATAATATACCTTGATGCAAAGGCTGTTAACAGGTGAGGAAACAATGTAAAATATTCGCCGAACTCCTCTGTCTTTTGATTAATAGGGTGGACCCAAATTGACTTTTTCCTTGCCCACTGTTCTTTTTTCTGTTCTTCCGCCAACTGACAATAATTATTTCTACTATAAATGTTTGCGAGGTAAAAGTTTGCCAGTTACTGGTCCTTTACTGCAGGAAAAAGCATTGCATTTTAGTAAAACAATTGAAGGAGCAGACACCGTCTTTACAGCGAATGACGGCTGGATGGACCGATGGAAAAAGCGCTTTGGGATTCGCCAAATAACAATCAATGATTAATTATTGTCCGCCGACAAGGATGCTGTTGCTGATTTTAAAACCCACCTTTCGAGCATCTTTGAACAAGGAAAAATTTCCCGTGAACAGTTGTTCACGGGAAAGCGATAAAACATGGTTAAATTACAAAATAATGGCGGCAAAAATTGATTGATATTAACTGGAAAATCCAAGGAACCAAGAACGTTTAAAGAACTAAAAAATCCAGATTCTCTACCGCTGTGTTATACATATCTGACAAAAGCTTGGATCAACTCGAAAATTTTCAAAGCTTGGTTTCAGAACGAATTTGTATCAGCTGTAGAAAAGCACCGTGCCATTAACAAATTGCCCAGGAGAGCTTCGCACCCGTCCATCGATGAAGGATGAAAATATCATATTCATGTTTTTAAGGTTACGTCCACATGTCAGCCTATGGATCTGGGCGTTCTTGAAGCTTTAAAGAGAAAATATCGGCGTCGACTTCATAGCTTTCTAATATCGCTTCACAGCTTTTTTAATATCGTTCATTGATAACGACAGTGATTGTATAACTTCCCTGAAAAAGATGATACACTGGATGTTATAAGATGGGTATCCGCAAAGGGCAAAGCAGACATTTAAAAAATACTAATCAAAAAATGTATCTACAAGTGTTATATTATGTATTGTATTATCTATTCATTTTTTAATAGTACATACCTTAACCCTGGAAGACTCACTATACGTCGAAACGACGTGTATTTTTTTTAGTTTCTGATTCTGACCACAGGGTACGTTGCATTGGCCTCAGCTCTCAGCAATGCTCCTAATGCTTAGTCACAGGCAAGCCGCCGTCCCAGTCGGATCTTGTGTTGCTGTAAAGGAGAGTTACACTGCCTCCCCCAAAACTTACTACATCGATTCGACGTGTAATGAGTATTATGAGTAAATTTTATATACGTCAGTGTGACGCATAATGAGTATTATAAGTAAAATTGGTATAGGTATTTTTGACGTATAATGAGTGTTATAAGTAAAATTAGCAGAAGTTCATTCATTTTGTTTATTTTATTTATTTATTTTTTGTCGTAATTTAATTTTTTCTCAGAAGAGGCTATTTGTTAATTTTACACGATAAAAAATATACTTATCATTACCACCACTACAACCGCCAATATCACCACAAACCAGAAGTATACAAACGAAGTAGCGTTATTGTGTAAGGTAGTTTGATCCGTTTTAAACTACAACAACAGTTCAACAACTACAAATTGTAAACGTTCATGGTTTTGAAAGTGAAAATGTTAATCATTTTTTCTGCAAAGAAATTGCGAATTTAAATACATCCATTATGGAATTTCTGCATCGATTTGTGGAAATGATTATCATATTTGAAGCACTCAGTTAAAAGCTAAAAGAGTATTTTCTTGCAACAACAAATAACCGACATGGCTTGGAATGGAATACAAGTAGATGGGAAACAGATGGTGTTTTAAAACAAACGTACCTTTCTGGATGTTTAACACAATACATCGAATTAACGCAAATGGTTGTGATACTAACGGGGACACAAACAAGAGAATATTTCGAAAGATATTGGAAAGGAGCAACAGTAATAATTGATTTGGATGAACCAATTGAAGAGGACTATTGTCCAACTGTACCTAATTCAAAAGCTGTTTTTAAATCATACCATTGTAACTTACATTTTAATAATTGGACTGTGCTTTAGAAAATGAATATAATTTTTATCATTGGTATAATTATTGTAGAAAATCGAAATAAAATAAAGAAAATCTGTTTTTGAACACTGTTTTTATTTTATCCTTCTTCACAAGAACATAATGACGTATCCTACAACAATAATAATAATGACATCTTACCCAACAAATAAATAATTGAAACAAAATAATGAGTTTTTTAACAATGTCTTTAATATACCCTCCTTATATACAAGAACAAAATGAATTAAAATTTATACTAATTATTGCTACTGCTGTAACTGCTGCGGTTGCTGCTGCTGCTGCAGTTGTAGCTGTTACACTTCAATTTGTTGCTGTTTTGTGCTTCTTTTCTTTGGTGGTTGTTTTCTTCTTGATCTTTGTGAATCTTTATCTGTTTGCTACTGGTGTTGTTGTTGATGTTGTTTCTGAGAAGGCTTTTCCTCCTCATCACTGCCACTGCTGCTATTACTACTTGAACTGTTTTCAGAGGAAAATACTTCCTCAATTGTCAATTTTCTTGTGGTACCTATAACAAGTTTTACTGTTGGATCGACTTCATCATCTAACAGATTAAATCTGTATCTATTTACAATTTTCTCTAATATTTTAAAACCTTCCTTTTCTTCGATCTTAGTTCGGATATATCTGACAGGAATATTTCCGAATTTTCTTTTTAACGTAGTGGCTTTTGGTGAGTACGTTAATGAAATAAATATTTTATCGCCTTTCACGGTAATCTCTTTAAATCCGTACCTGCAAAATAAAGAAAAAAACCAAAAATAGATTAAAATAAACATAATCTTGATAAGCAAAATCATGTTTAACGTAAATAAGAGTAAATATTGAATAATTAACTTATTTTTTTAACCAAAAAAAAAAGTAATGGTAATAGTTACTGAAATAGTTCTGTTATAACCAATATGGCATGGTTAATTGGAAAATGTACTTTATCATCTGTGAAGACGACGTTGTTGGGCAAGATGTCATTGTAGTAGTAGTAGTATTTCTAGTAGTAGAGAGGGCGGGGTACTGGGACACTTTAAGGCCGTTTTGGCCATGCAAAAGTGGGGCCCGACAATTTGGGGGGCGAATTCCCCGAGGGTGATTGTTGTGGTACCCCATTCCACCGGGCTGGTGTTTTTGGTGGGCCCCATTCGTCATCATCGTCATCGTCGGTCACCTGACCACCGAACTGTCAGCTGACCAGTAGCAGCCGCGCAGTGGTGTAACCGAGGGATGAGCCGAGCCTCGCCTCGCCAGTAGGGTGGAAAAGGGTAGTAGAAAGGCCTTAATAGGGGGGTAGTTTTTAGGGGTGGTTTTTAGGGGTAGTTTTAGTATGACAAAATAAAATAATGATGGCAAATGGGCCTTAAACGTATTATATATGAAAAAAAGTTTTGTACTGCAGCGGGGTTTGAACCAGGTCCCGTAGAGTCCAACGCCTTAACCTATATAGCTAAACTACTTACCAATGTAAAATGTGTATAGTTGGGTATTCAAGCAGATTTGTAAACTGTTAGATCTTTCATAAATGTGTCTTATCAAATAAATTTTCCTCTTTGTTTCTGTATTTAAGGAAAATTAATCGGGTTGGAGAATTATAAATTAAAATCAAATTAAAACTTACAAAAATATTTATTTTGTAATATATTAATAAAACATTAAAATAATTTAGATTTTTTACTTGGTGGAGGACCACTAAATCTTTCATCCCTTGAGTGATAGTTAAAGTGGGCTATATTATAACCCACTTCCTCCATTACTCTATTCCAATATTCTTCGGAACAACTATCCATTAGTTCGGCTTTTGAAAAATGCTCTTCCATATCTTTCCATTCCTCTGCTAAGATTGGCTGGCTTTGGTATATTTTGAAACAGTATGCCATTTCCTCCGTTAGAATTTGTTGTTTCAAATTCTCCAGCTGTTGGGGTTTTGGAATTGGATTGAAGATTAGAGTCTGAAGAAGAAAAAAGTCTAGGAATCAGGCATTTGTTCACTGTGATACAAGTCTAAGGATGATGATGATGATGGTTCTTGGTGAAGTCTTAAAGACACTGAACAAAAGCAAAAAACTTTGTTGCAATTGTAACACCATCTTGAACCAGAGACTTGTTGCTTTAATTTTGTTGGAACA
Organism: Cosmopolites sordidus; assembly: GCA_031761425.1. Taxonomy (NCBI): domain Eukaryota; kingdom Metazoa; phylum Arthropoda; class Insecta; order Coleoptera; family Curculionidae; genus Cosmopolites; species Cosmopolites sordidus. The sequence continues at coordinate 55,177 of JARFXV010000309.1, forward strand.
ATTTTCCTAGCATTTTTATTGTTAGGATATTTAAATCGTTTTTCGTTCTTAAAAACTGAATTCCATTTATTGTTTGCCTAAAAAAAAAAATAATGGAGTATGGTTGTCTTTCGCTATTTAATCTTTCATTTTACCTCTTAGCTTTGCAAACTATTGCTAACCAAAAACAGCAGTAGATTATTAATAAAAGAAAAATATAATTTTTAACTAATCAAAATAGCCCCATGGTAATGTATTGGGACAATTGTTATTTACAATTCTTTTGTCGTCATAAGGACTTAAACCTGTTTTTATTTGTTGAATAGTAAATACGTTATGTTTTTCAGATCTAATGGAATTTTGAACCACTTCGAAACTTGTTTTATTAAAAAGACAGTCGTAGTAATCCTCAAATGATATAAATTTTAATGCTGATGATTGAACCCCTTTAGCTTTTTTTGTAACTCCAAAATTTGAAATAATGTTTTCCATAAACATTTTTCTAAGTCCTTGATGTTTTATTTCTTCAGTTTTAAGAGCTATGTCTTCTGCATTTTTATGCAATTTGAAACAGTACATTTTCGCACGCAAACCTATAAATTCAGTCATTATTGCACCATTGTTTTCATCCTTCATTAATCCCAACACCTTTTTGTTTTTAAGTGGTATATTATAAACGTTATTTTCCGGATAGTCAGAAGTATCGAATTTCATGATATCCTCTAGAATATGACTGTAAATGTCTTCAACTTCAAAATGATATATTAAACTGTCTGTGTCTGTGTATAATAATTTTGAGTTGCAATTAAATTTTTGTTTAATATAATTATAATGAAAATCATATAAAAATAGTTTAGAAATATCCAAAATTGCCATTCCAACATAAATGCTTTTATTAAATTTAATTTTCAATCTGTTCATTTCAATTAAAATCATATTTTTACCAATCACAACACAGCTATGAAAATTTGGTCGCGAAATATAGTAATTAGCTCCAAATTTTCCAGACCATTTAGTCACCAACTTTACATCTCGATGTTTCTTAACATTTTCAATTGTCTTGCCAAATACCGCGTTATTCATTAACTTATAATTATTTTTTGTAAATTCGGTCTTACTTTTTTTTCTAAGTTCAGTATTTAAATCAATATATTTATACAACCAACGTGACTGCTTAAATTTCAAGCATCTGTGAATTTTATTTATTACAAGACCTAATTCTAAAGCTTGTTTTAAATTTCTATAGTGAATGACATAATTTTTTTTATCATAAAGAGTAGTTAAAAGTTTATTTAAATTAGATGGTGAAGTAGGTGGTACTAAATGTTCAGGACAAAGTGGTAAGTCTTTGTGAAGATCAAACAAGTGCTTAGGATAATGAAGGTCAACTTCAAAAATGTACCCGTATTCACTGTCTTCCTTTAAATCAAATAAATTTGGTTCATTATGAATTGCATCTTCACATATCCACTGAAAGTCTCCTATCGGTAAAGGAAAACTCATCGCTGCTCCATACAGATTATTAACATCAAAATACATGAGATAGGAAGATGGATCGTGTGGATTATAATCTGATCCCATGTATTTGTTATTGGCTTTACCGTATCTATTGGAACATTGAGAAATTCCTCCCCGAATACCCTTTTCAATAAACATAATCATATCGATATCAGTCAGTAGTTCTAGTTCTACTTCCGTTATCTTAAGCATGCAATCATATGCATACCCCGGTGCTGTATAATAATGGAGAACATCCAGTTGATATGTGTTTAGACAATCTTTGCGAAAATTTTCAAATATATCCACAAGTAATAGAACATCAGTTTTTAAATAAAGTTCAGCATATTCTCCAAGCGTTTTGATGTTAAATTTATCCCATACATTACACCCATGGGTGTATTCTTCATCTGATATATCCGAATTATGAATTTTACTAAAAAATTTCTTTTTGGGTGGCAAACAGGTCTCCTGCAATTTATCCCAAGAATCAATATATTCATAAGGAAAAACGCCTTTTCTCGTTACTAAATTAAATTGAGAATCATCTTTGTAAAATAATTTTGTAGATGTTTTTTGTTCCTTAGTCAAATATGATGTTAATTTTTCCAAACTGCTAGACATAAACCTATATGAATCCAAGAAACGAAAATTAATTTTTGAATTCTTAATAGATTTGGAAAAAGAAATGTATTTCTCCTTATTAATTGGTAGTAAATTGATTGTTCCTTCAATTTCTGTGGAAAGTGCTTTAATTATAAAGTGGCTATCATAACCTGAGAGATTGTGAAACAGAACAGGAATTATAAACTTTTTTTGAAAATTCAAGTTGCATGAGTTATGAGCGGCACCTCTATAGAATCCAGTAAAATGGCAATGATCTTTTACTTTATAATCGTCGTCGGAAAAGGGTTTACAACAGATGTGACATAATTTAGAATGATAAAAGGTTTTATTCTCTTCAGAACTTAGCTGTTTTAGTGGAACAGGGTTTAAATATATTAGCTCTATTTTTGAGAAATTTTCTTTAGTTCTTTGGTAAACCATTTTACGCACTTTTTACCACTGTACATTTTAAAGTCACAAAGTGAATCGTCATATGAGCATTTTATATAATATGCGATACTAAATGGTTTGTGTTTTTGGTATTTCTTACTTTTTGTTACATTAGTTGCTGACTGTTGGTCTTTACATTTTAATAAAATACTTTCTAAATCTGCATACATTACAAATGGCAATTTTATTTTATGGAAAAAGTTTTTAAAACTAACTATTTTTTCATGTTCTTGTGGTAAAATAACTTTGGATTTATTTAAATTTTTACAATCAACCAAATGTCTCTTTAAAATCTCATCTGTCTTAAAATGATTAAGACATCGCTCACAAAACCATTTCTTGTTTCTGGTGTTCCCTGCTTGTTTATTAACTAAACGACTTAAGTTTTTAATATAAGCAAAATGAAATAAGCGTCTTGATCACTATAGTTATATTCATTATGATGTGATACTAAAAGTAAATTAATTTTTCTTGAGAAATCATTTTTGCTTAGCATTAATGGTAAAACTTCGTTTTCATTGGAACAAAAAACATTTATTGATAAATTATTCATGGTTTCAAATTTCGGTATATCTTTTATATCAATAGGAAATTTTATACTAATATTTTATTATTATTTATTAATTATTTATTTTATATTTATACTTTTAAGTCTATATATGTAGAGAAGCCTACATTTATTGGATTATACTTGTTAAAATTAATTTTCAAATACCAAATTTCACATAACGACCAACCACTATCGCGTTCTTGAAATTCCTCTAATTTTATTATAATTTTATTCACAACATTTATCCTATACCAATCGGTCAAGTCTGTTGTGCGATCAATTATATTATTTTTTGTGGAAAAATGTTTAATGGATGTTTCCAAATTTTGGGGTTTTATAAAGAGACCAGTTAATGTTACATTGACTTTTAATAAATAATTTTTTAATTCTTTTTTAGTTCTTAGTGAAAAAATTCTAAAAGCCTTTTTTAAAAATTCTTTGGGATCGTTATAGTTCAGATTGGTAATGATGCCTGTTTTAATCCTACCATTAAAACAACTGTCTACATCTTGCCATATCAAATTACGTTTGGTTAAGCTTTTGTTAGAATTTAATTTAATTTTGAATCTTTGTAAGTAATTCTTTAAAATTGCAATGTTAGATTCTACACTAGTGTAACTATTTATATTGACTTTATGTTTAAGTGCCTTTTTTAAAATTAAAAGAGTGTGTTTAAGAAATTTTATATAAAAATGATATTCTTCTTTTGTTTTCAATAATCTACTTACTGTTTCGATTTTTTCAATGGCATCAGCCGAAAGTTGATCCAAAACTTTGTTGCTGTTCATTTTACCTATTAAATCTCCGAAAAACAAAAAGAAAAAAACTCTATAACCTCTTCAAACAGAACATTTCTCAAAACGAATAACCATACAGGGCATGTAAAATACCCTTCTGGCACGCCACCCACAATATACCAATAAATAAATAAATAAATAAGCAGAACAATATAATAAAATTTTCATGCACACATTTGTTACCCCCAATAATAACGATTAACCATCCAGGCATTGCCCTTCCGGCGCGCCCAACCCACTATTCAACGATTAACCATCCAGGCATGTAAAATACCCTTCCGGCACGCTACCCACAATGTTTCCCAAACAGAAAAACTTATGCTAAGAGAGAGATTTACTTACCAAAACGACGTCGAGACTGAGTGTGAACTCTTGGTCTGCTCGCGAGCCCAATTTATACTGTGTTTGCTTCGATTTTTTCCTTCAAAACTGCTAACATTGCTTTGTTCATTTAAGCTCACAGTCCAAAATTTATTTCGCGATTACGCAGATTTTTTTTGTTTAAAATCATGTTTATACTTTTGCGAATCAGTCAAAGTCGACGATTTTTTCCTTCAAAAATGCTAACATTGCTTTATTCATTTAAGGTCACAGTCCAAAATTTATTTCGCGATTAAGCAGATTTTTTTTTTGTTTAAAATCATATTTATACTTTTGCAAATCAGTCAAAGTCGAACACAGTTTTGTTTTGTCGTTCATTCGCAATCTACGTATTTTATAACTACTCCTACTACAATGGCATCTTGTCCAACAACGCTGGTCGTCTTCACAGATGATAAAGTACATTTTCCGATTAAACATGCCATATTGGTTGTAAAAGAACTATTTCAGTAAGTATTTAACATATCAAGATATGTTTTGTTTTAATTTTTTATTATTTTTTTTGGTGTTTTTCTTTGATTTGCAGGTATGGAGTTAAAGAGATTACCGTGAAAGACGATAAAATATTTATTTCATTAACGTACTCACCAAAAGCGACTACGTTAAAAAGAAAATTCGGAAATCTTCCTGTCAGATATATGCGAACCAAGATCGAAGAAAAGGAAGATTTTAAAATATTAGAGAAAATTGTAAAAAGATACAGATTTAATCTGTTGGATGAAGAAGTCGATCCAACAATAAAACCTGTGACAGGTTTCAAAAGAAAATTGGCAATTGAGGAAGTATTTTCCTCTGAGAACAGTTCAAGTAGTAGCAGCAGCAGCAGCAGCAGCAGTAGCAGTGATGAGGAGGAAAAACCTTCTCAGAAACAAGAGCAGCAACAACATCAACAACAACAGCAGCAGCAAACAGATAAAGATTCACAAAAATCAAAAAGAAAACAGCCACCAAAGAAAAGAAGCACAAAACAGCAGCAGCAGCAACAGCAACAAATTGAAGTGCAACAGCTGCAGCTGCAGCAACAGCAGGAACCGCAACAGTCACAGCAGTAGCAATAATTAGTGTAAATTTTAATTAATTTTGTTCTTGTATATGGGTATATTAAAGCCATTGTTAAAAAACTCATTATTTTATTTCAATGTTTCACTTATTTATTTGTTGGGTAAGATGTTATTTTACTATAGTATAGAACTATTTCAGTAAGTATTTAACATATCAAGATATGTTTTGTTTTAATTTTTTTTTTTTTGGTGTTTTTCTTTGATTTGCAGGTATGGAGTTAAAGAGATTACCGTGAAAGACGATAAAATATTTATTTCATTAACGTACTCACCAAAAGCGACTACGTTAAAAAGAAAATTCGGAAATCTTCCTGTCAGATATATGCGAACCAAGATCGAAGAAAAGGAAGATTTTAAAATATTAGAGAAAATTGTAAAAAGATACAGATTTAATCTGTTGGATGAAGAAGTCGATCCAACAATAAAACCTGTGACAGGTTTCAAAAGAAAATTGGCAATTGAGGAAGTATTTTCCTCTGAGAACAGTTCAAGTAGTAGCAGCAGCAGCAGCAGCAGTAGCAGTGATGAGGAGGAAAAACCTTCTCAGAAACAAGAGCAGCAACAACATCAACAACAACAGCAGCAGCAAACAGATAAAGATTCACAAAAATCAAAAAGAAAACAGCCACCAAAGAAAAGAAGCACAAAACAGCAGCAGCAGCAACAGCAACAAATTGAAGTGCAACAGCTGCAGCAACAGCAGGAACCGCAACAGTCACAGCAGTAGCAATAATTAGTATAAATTTTAATTAATTTTGTTCTTGTATATGGGTATATTAAAGCCATTGTTAAAAAACTCATTATTTTATTTCAATGTTTCACTTATTTATTTGTTGGGTAAGATGTTATTTTTACTATTGTTGTAGGATACATAGTTATGTTGAAGGAGGATAAAATAAAAACAGTGTTCAAAAACAGATTTTCTTTATTTTATTTCGATTTTCTACAATAATTATACCAATGATAAAAATTATATACATTTTCTAAAGCACAGTCCAACTTATTATTAACATGTAAGTTACAATGGTACGATTTGAAAACAGCTTTTAAACTATGTAGAGTTGGGCAGTAGTCCACTTCATCTGTATTTTCAATCGGTTCATCCAAATCGATTATTACTGTTGCTCCTTTTAAATATCTTTCCAAAAATTGTCTCGTTTGTGCTCCCTTTACTACCACAACCATTTGCAATAATCCGATATACTGCACTAAGAATCCAGGAAGGTCCTCTTGTTTTACCTCACCATCTGAATCCCACGAATTCCATTCCAATCCATGTCTGTTATTTGTTGATGAAATAAAATGTTGTTTTAGCTTGTAATTGAATGATTCAAACATTACAGGCATTTCCACTAATCGATGTACAAACGTCATAGTAGTTGTATTTAAAATGGCAATTTCTTTACAGAAAAATTGACCTAAAGTTTCACTTTCAAAACCTTGAACGTCTACAATAAGCATTTTTACAGTTGTTGTTGAACTGTTGTTTAAATAGATTAGACTACCTTACACAAACCCACTACTTCGTGTTTTATACCCTGGTTTATGATGGTTGTGGTGGTGGTGGTGGTGGTAATGATCAGAGTAAATTTAAACTTCTGTTCTTACAATGCTAGTTAGAGGGTTGTACTTTATCTTTTTATCGTGTAAAATTAGTAAATAGGCACACGTATTTGCAGGAATATTTTTGTTTGTTTCAAATTCCAATCGAATATCCACTGTACCACTTTTTAGTGTGTCCATTTGATAACAACAATCTACCACCACTAAAGGTGCAATTTCACTGAATTTTTCCAGAGATAAACACGGTTGTCCAATAGTCTTGTAATAGTAGGACTGTTAAAATCTGGCATACGTCTCGTACAAAATAGCCCATTGCTTTTTATTAAAATTCACATTTAAATTGTCATATGGATATATTTCAGAATTAAGATAAGCTTTAAAATTGGATAGGTTACAGTGATCAAAATGACTCATATTTTGAGCCAGTTGATTTTTTCTTCCTGTTTGGAAGCCAAATATAATGAATCGTGGCTTTTCCAATTGATTTACAGACTTTACATTCCATGTGTGTTGCATTGTTTGTTGCAAAAGAGGGTATTCGTGTAATTCCCAGCCACGAAATGCTATAGTCAAATCTCGACCATTTTCAATATAACTTAACAATTTAAGTTTTGCTTGATCGTCCACCTTTAGATGTTCAACTTTCCAAGCGACTCTGTCAATACGAATATTAGGTTTTTCTCCAACTTTTGTAGTTTTTATACAATTGCTATCAGAGAAACTTCTAATGAGCACCAGTTCTTGACGAATATTTACAATAACTTTTTTAAAATCTTCAAATACACCCATTAACGTTTTCAGGGGAATACAAACGTTAAAAAATCCAGTTGAATCTAAAACTGTTGGTGTTTCTAAATGATTCCAACCAGCATTGTGGTAACGGACACAATCTTGTTCGGTAAAACTAACATACCCTTTCATAAGAGACGTTATACCTGGATTGCGTACACGATCCACTACAGCGCCCCCCAATTCGTATCGGATTTCATCAAACAAAAATGTCAATGCATTATTCACCAATTTAATGTTATCACTTGCTTTCCCTGTTTCATCCACAACAACACCTTCAATTTCAAGAAAACTTTCCGCTGGATACGTGTAAATATCTTGGGTCTGTATAGGGATTCTTATTTCATCGGACTTGTTCAAACTTGTATTGGCATATGGTAAATACGTATGGTATTCTTTGTTTGTAATCGAATGGTCACTAAAAACTTTTTCTCCTATATTCAAAATATTCATTATTTTCAGGTAGTCTCTCTGCCACTGCTACAGGAACAAATTAATAATATTCTTCTTAGATTGGTACGGAAAACTAATCGAAATCGACACCAGAATTTCCAGAAATGTTTTGTTCTTTTACCAATTTTAATGATGATGATGATGATGATGGTGATAACACTTTAAATCCCAACGATTCCAAAAAAAGTCTGTTTGTCAATGTTAACTGTTTGAAATTCTTACTAGAACTGATACTTTTTCTCCCTGGTTGGCTGTTTATAGTGAAATAATTATATCGTAACACCATTAATGTTGGATCGGTCTCAGATGCACTCTTACCGTTATGAGCTCTCTATTGAAATTGACTAGATTTCCATCCTGATCCGTTATTTTTATAATAATTTCATCTAAATACCTTGTGTTGATTGGTAGATAAATGACATTTGAAGGTGTTTCCACAATTTTATAACCAGGTGGCACTGTTGGATAGAACATGTGTAGTATGTGCGATGGTTTGTTATTAGTATACGAATTTGTCACTAGATTACATTCACAACACTGCATTTACCTTACTAATATTTATTGGATAGTCTGAGATATGATTTTTATTAGCATTCAATTTACGCTTTTCAAAACCAAATATGTTTGCCAACGAATGGGGTTTGTCAAAATGCACTTCTTGAGTTGCCTTTATCTCACATCGTAGTGTATTTTGATTGGCTTTAATTTTAATAAACTCAGTGCTGTCTTCTTCTTCTTCCTTTTTCTTCTTCTTACGCACAGGATGCAGAATTCCTTCATCATGATCATCATTATCATTTAATTTTTTGATTTGGTTACTAATACGTCTACTACTGCTGCTGCTGCTGCTGCTGCTGCTAATACTACTATCCGGTGAAGGTAGTAGTAGTTGAGGCTTTACCGTCTTCATATGATCGCTAATTCTTTTTGAAATATCTTCAACGCTAATTCTTTTTTTTGAAATATCTTCAATGTGGTACATGCTGCTGCTGCTGCTGCTAATACTACTATCCGGTGAAGGTAGTAGTGGTAGTTGAGGCTTTACCGTCTTCACATAATCGCTAATTATTTTTGCAATATCTTCAATTTCGTACGTTCCTTCTGGTATCTCGATAGTAGAGGTTCCAAAATAAAAAATGTTATTGGAACTATCTACATTTGGAATTGTATTGTACGATACAAAATTAATTAATCCCAATTCGTAATTTTCCGTTTCCTTCAGTATTATCGGAGGATATAATTGTAGTGCTAAAACTGATTCACGACCCGACAATGTAAGAATGTAAGAACCCATGTCTATAAGTCAACTGTCCAAGGAAAACTACCTCATTTTTGTTGTTGCTGTTATGATATTAGTAAAACTAAAATATATGTTGGTGACATCATTTATTTAGAAATTTTAAACACAAATGACCACAATTATAGCTATTAAAAGTCTGATAAACATTATAATTAAAAGTAACATCAACTGGACCGCTGGATTGAAAATATTGCATCACTTCCAGGGGAGGTCTCAAATTACCAAAACTATCAAAATACACAATCTTCTTTCCAGTTTTCCTGTAAGCAGTCCAATGTGTCCCTGGTCCATTGCTATTATCCAAATTAATTATTCCTCGTTCGTAGGCAGCGACTTTCTTTGGCAAGGAATCCCGCATATAAACACCTCGGAATTGGGGTATTTTCATTTGCTTTACGTACATGATCAAATCCAAATTTGATAGCGGTCGATTTGGTAAAATTATCAGTGGTGTTGTTGTTGCGCTGGCCTTAAAAAAACACCCAAACCTGATTTATATGGTTTCAAGTAGAGACCTTTACCCATTGCGATTGATTCCATAGTTTTATTATGTCGTTGATTTTCTTCCAATTGCCGTTTTGCATTTCGGGCATCATTAACTGCTTTTGCAATTCCTGCAGCTCCACCGCTCAGAGCGCCCAATGCACTAAGACCGGCGAATATTGGTATTAACGGTAATATACCACCCGTTTTTGGAATTTGGATTACACGACCACTCGGTTTAATTCCTTTCCTTTTCAATTGTTTTGCAGCACTCAAAGCCAACTTAATTGCATCACTTAAATTATAAGGCTTCTGTTTCAAAATATACTGTTTGATTTGTTTTAGAGCTTTCTGTAAACCGATATGTTTTAACTTTGTAACAGGTTTACGTTTAATGGGTCTCTTTTGCTTTGTTCTAATCATCTTCTCTAAATGAAACGTTGTTAAACACTAAAATATTCGGTTACCTTTAACAGTACTTATATAATTTTGATATTAACACTAAATTATTCTTTGCTTTTTTTCGGTACCTATATCATCACTATCATGGTCATCGTTATCACTCAATTTGCGTTTCCTAGCTGCTGAATATATTATCGGTTTGTTTAAATCCAATTTGGGAACTTTAATTGGAGCATCATTGAAATCCTCATTTTTCCTTTTTCTACTGGTTGCAATTTTCCTTTCTGTATCTTGTTGTTGTTGTTGTTGTTGTGATGATGGTAGGGATGGATCATCAATATCCATCATTTCAATTTCTTGTATTTTTGGGGTTTTTTTTCTGTTTTTTGGAGGACTTTTTTTCCTTTGACTTGAAGAACGTTTTTGTGGTGTCGAAGAAATTTTTGGTTTCAGAGGATTTTTTTTTGGATTAGGAGGCGGATGAGCACTCCTTGGTTTAATTACTGATCGACTCGCACTACAATTTTCTTGTAATGCTGCAATACTCTTGTTAATGTCGTTTTGCACATTTTGCATCGATTGTTTAACTTTTTCCATTAACTTTAAACACCTTTTCAAATTTTGATTGTTTAAACCCATACCAAGTTTCACTTTAGCTTTCATTACACCAGCAACACCGAGAGCAGATAACCTTTCTCCAATGGATGCTTTTTTCGACTTAACCACGTTCCAAGCTTCCTTTGCTAATATATCATCACCTTGGTGACGTGCTCCGATATCTTTGTTTTGAGCGTACGCAATGTCATGTTGTTTACAGCTTTCATCTAATGCGTTCACTCCTCTGTCACCTCGTCTTAAGCGATCCTCAAGTCTAGTACCAGGACCACAAAAATTATACCCCGGTAGATGCAATTCAAATGGTAATTTATTTATAAGGTTATTCACAAAACCCGTCCCTAGATAATATTTCATTGTAACGGGAGAAACACAACTAACCATAAATAAATGATTACCTAACCTTTTAACTTAGTTATAGTTTACCTTTTAACTTGTCAATATGAAAATAATAAAACAAAAAGTTAGTTTAAGTGTGGAAAATAATGACTTGCAAAAATACAACAAGTCATCGTACAGAAAGCACGGACCTTTATTTCCATCTACTTTGCGTTGCATTATAGTGGGTCCTTCAAATTGTGGAAAAACCAACGTTATGATTTCACTGATAGAACACGAAAATGGATTAAAATTTCAAAACGTTTATGTATATTCACGCTCGCTCTACCAACCAAAGTATCAATATCTTAATGAACTTTTAAGGTCCATCAAAGGAATCCAATATTATGCTTTTAGTGCTAGTGACAATATTGTACATCCATCTGAAGCCAAACCAAATTCCCTATTTGTATTTGACGATGTAGCGTGTGATAACCAAGACGTGATTCGTGAATATTTCAGTATGGGTCGTCACAATAATATTGACTCATTTTATCTGTGCCAAACGTATGCAAAAATCCCCAAACATCTAATTAGAGATAATGCTAATGTACTTGTTATTTTTAAACAAGATGAACTGAATTTGAAGCATGTATTTAACGATCACGTGGGAACTGCTGACATGACATTTGATACATTCAAAAGCATATGTTTCCGCTGCTGGCAAAAACCGTACGGATTTTTTACAATTTTCAAAGAGGACGACCTTAACAATGGACGCTATCGCATGGGATTCGATCACTATATATGTTTCACCTAGAATGGAAACGCTTCAGAAGTGTCTTAATCAGAGAACTGATTATAGCCGTTCAAACCTGTTCAGAACCGGATCAAAATCGGTTCAAACCTGATCAAAACCTGATCAAAAACCTGTTCAAAAGCTATTTTTTGTTTAATAATGAAGCTTGCTGAAAAAGAATTAAAACTAAGATTATTACAAAAACGAAAAAATGTTAAAAATAAATTGACTCTTTTGAAGCAACGTGAACTAGCTCAAGAGCAAATGTTTTCACCTATTACCAAACAATTACAAAATATCCAAAACGAACTAAAAGTTAAAACGCCTAGTGTACACCAGCAACAGCAGTAGCCAAACAACAACGAAGCCAATTTGCTTGTTGACAAGGGTGATATTAAACAGGAGGAGGAGGAACAATTTTATTGGGAAACACCAAAGCTTTCAAGAAAAAGGAAATTAGCGTCTGTACGTAGCATGTCTCCATATGATATTACTAAAGACGATAATCCAGAAGACGTAAGCACAGAAAAACAATCAATATTAGATGCAGTTGATGAATATGAAGAGAGTGATAACATAGATAAGAGTGATAAGTTCGATAAATTAGCTCGAGAAGCATTAACAGAATATTTGGAACAATATGACATACTACCAAGAAAATACATTTCAGCTTTGCGTAATGATACCGAACATGAATTTGATCACAAATACGGAATCCGGTTTTATCCTGAAACGGAGAAGTTTTACATTGGTGATTCTCAAGTGAATATTGATGGAAACGATGTCATTGTCAAGAATAAACGATACAAGGGAACTCCAGGGTTATACGAACTGTTATTTAAAAAGAACCCCCTTGAATATACGGTGGATGATGAAAAAAATTACAAACAAATTGTCTTAAAAACAAATGCACACAGACGCTATTATCAGTCTACGAAGCAAGTTGATGGTAGTAAGTTGAAAAAATATAAAAAAATCATAGGACCTTTCGTACTAGGAAAAGGAGTGTACGTTGAAGCAAATAACAACAGAATCGATTATGTTCATTGGGATGATCCAAATGAATTAGTACACCGATTACGCTTACTGTTAGCCTCGCAACAAGCTGGACACACCGGACATATCAACGAAATTGCCTCTATAACTGAAGAATTAAAAGAAGCTGGAATTATTGCTTAAACATGGCACCAAAGAAAATTATAACTGATACGAAACGACAACTTGTTAACGAGCTACATAGACCATCTAGAATTAATTTCAAAAGACGAAAAGTAATTATCAAATCGCTAAATGACCTTTTTCAAGCAGACCTAGTAGAAATGATTCAATACGCAAAAGAAAATAAAAATTTCAAGTACATACTTGTAGTAATAAATTGTTTTTCCAAATACGTTTGGGCTTTTCCTTTGACAACGAAAACTGGCATAGAAGTGTGCAAAACAATGGAGAACGTTTTTAAACAGCAAAAACCGAAAAATTTGCAAACAGACATGGGAAAAGAATTTTTTAACAAGGACTTTGAAAAACTAACTAAAAAATATAAGGTGAACCACTATAGTGTTTTTAGTGAGAAGAAGGCATCTATTGTAGAACGAGTAAATAGAACATTGAAAAATTGGATGTGGAAAGAATTTAATGTACAAGGAAATTATAAATGGCTTAAGCTACTCCCACAAATTGTTCATCGTTATAATAATTCATTACACAGAACAATAAAAATGAAACCAGTTGATGTTACCAGCAAGCATGAAAATATGATTCTCGATTCAGTTTACAATAACATTAAAATAGCTGATTTAAATACGAAATTTAAAATTGGAGATTATGTGCGGATATCAAAAGTTCGACGAATTTTTGATAAGAAATATAACCCCAATTGGTCTCCAGAGGTATTTATTATTAGAAAAATTCAACTAACAAATCCAACCACATATCTTCTAAGAGACATGCAAGATGAAACTATAGAAGGTGCATTCTATAAGGAACAATTACAAAAAACAAACCTCCATGATGTCTATTTAGTTGAAAAAGTTTTAAAAAGACAAAACAATAAAGTTTTTGTCAAATGGTTGGGCTTTAGTGATAAACATAACAGCTGGATTGATAAAGCTAATATTGTATAATCCCTCCCCCCCATCCACTACTCACCACAATAGAAAAAAACATTACTTGGTTTGACATGCAGTCAGTGAAGGTCTAACTGTTGACGAAGAAGAACAAGAGTCAAAATGTTGTTTATTTGTTGTCTTTTGGTATGTTTCACTTTAGGTTTAACATTGGAAAATAATCATAAAAACAGCAGTGATTGTGAATATTGGAAAAATGACTACAACATCTTATATAATACAAGTTTGGAGTTATATCAAAATTGTACAGATGAATTAGACAATTGTGTTATGTTGTGTGAATCAGAGTTTGCCTTAAACGAAATGTGTCGCAAAACTCTACAGCAGTGTCAAGACTCTACAAAACAGTTGACATCATCAGCAAATTACACTAACTACATCAGCTTAATTAGAGAAAATGTTTAACTAGAAACATCACTACTCCATGAAAGAAAAAACCTCGCAATTTGCAACAACAAAAAATTAACTGCTTATAACATTATAGAAGACTACAAAGAAGAGCATATGCAATTACTCTTGAACTTAACTAATTTAGCGCACGACCTTTGGAAAGCTGAACAGTCCATTGATTTATGCAACAGAAATTTTAATGACAATTTTAAACAGCAAAAGAAACTTTTTGAAAACCTTAATTCATGCATCGAGAGGGAAGAACTTCTACAAGACCAAAGAAACCGATATGTTAAAAGACTATCCACTTGTCGTAGAAAAAAGAACCATAATTAAAGATTACAGATTCAAAAATTATTTTAATGTATTCATAACAAAATAAATATTTTATAAGTTTTAATTTGATCTTAATTTATAATTCCCAACAAATTTCAAACCCGATCAACAGAAAGAAAGATATATTCATAAAAGATCAAACAGTTTACAAATCTGCTTGAATACCCAACTATACACATTTCACATTGGTAAGTAGTTTAGCTATATAGGTTAAGGCGTTGGACTCTGGTGCGTACGGGACCTGGTTCAAACCCCGCTGCAGTACAAAACTTTTTTCATATATAATACGCTTAAGGCCCATTTGCCATCATTATTTTATTTTGTCATACTAAAACTACCCCTAAAAACTACCCCCTATTAAGGCCTTTTTACCACCCTTTTCCACCCTACTGGCGAGGCGAGGCTCGGCTCATCCCTCGGTTACACCACTGCGCGGCTGCTGCTGATCAGCTGACAGTTCGGTGGTCAGGTGACCGACGATGACGATGATGACGAATGGGGCCCACCAAAAACACCAGCCCGGTGGAATGGGGTACCACAACAATCACCCTCGGGGAATTCGCCCCCCAAATTGTCGGGCCACACTTTTGCATGGCCAAAACGGCCTTAAAGTGTCCCAGTACCCCGCCCTCTCTACTACTTACGTAGATTGCGAATGAAAGACAAAACAAAACTGTGTTCGACTCTGACTGATTTGTAAAAGTATAAATATGATTTTAAAGATAAAAAGCTGCTTAATCGCGAGCTAAATTTTGGACTGTGAGCTTAAATGAGCAAAGCAATGTTAGTTTTGAAGAAAAAAATCGAAGCAAACACAGTATAAATTGGGCTCGCGAGCAGACCAAGAGCTCAGACTGAGTCTCGACGTCGTTTTGGTAAGTATATCTCTCTCTTAGCAAAAGTTTTTCTGTTTGGGAAACATTGTGGGTGGTACTAGAACTCAAAAAACTAAACTAAGAACTAAAAAAGAATTAAAAAATTATTTATTAGAAGTCAATGTAACATTTAATGGTCTCTTTATAAAACCCCAAAGTTTGGAAACATTCATTAAACATTTTTCCACAATAAATAATATTATTGATCGTCCACAGACTTGACAGATTGGTATAGGATAAATATTATGAATAAAATTATAATAAAATTAGAGTCGTTATGTGAAATTTGGTATTTGAAAATTAATTTTAACATGTATAATCCAATAAATGTAGGCTTCTCTACATATATAGATTTACCGCAATTTATTAAGAAAACAAAAAGTGTTATAAATGGGTAAAAAGTGTAAAAAATGATGATGTTTATTGTTTCCTATATGTTATTTCCTAACTATAGTGATCAAGATGAATTACGCTTATTTCATTTTGCTTATATTAAAAACTTAACCCGTTTAGTTAATAAACAAGCAGGGAACACCAGAAATTTTGAACACCAGATTTTGTGCGCGATGTCTTAATCATTTTAAAACAGATGAGATTTTAAAGAAACATTTGGTTTATTGCAAAAATTTAAATAAATCTAAAGTTCTTTTACCACAAGCGCATGAAAAAATAGTTAGTTTTAAAAACTTTTCCCATAAAATAAAATTGCCATTTGTAATTTATGCAGATTTAGAGAGCATTTTATTAAAATGTTAAGATCAACAGCCAGCAACTAATGTAACAAAAAGTAAGAAATACCAAAACACAAACCAATTAGCATCGCATATTATTTAAAATGCTCATATGACGATTCACTTTGTGACTTTAAAATGTACAGTGGTAAAAAGTGTGTAAAATGTTTTACCAAAGAGCTAAAGAAAAATTCTCAAAAAGTAGAGCCAATATATTTAAACCCACTTGCACTAAAACAGCTAAGTTATGAGGAGAATAAAACCTTTTATCGACGACGAATAAGACGATTAGAAAGTAAAAGATCACCGTCATTTTTCTCGGATCTATAGAGGTGTCGCTCATAAATCATGCAATTTGAATTTTCAAAAAAAAGTTTATAATTTCTGTTCTCTTCCACAATCTCTCAGGCCATGATAGCCACTTTATAATTAGCACTTTCCACTAAAATTGAAAGAACAATCAATTTACTACCAATTAATAAGGAGAAATACATTTCTTTTGCCAAATCTATTAAAAGTTCAAAAATTAATTTTCGTTTCATGGATTCATATAAGTTTATGTCTACTAGTTTGAAAAAATTGACATCATATTTGACTAAGGAACAAAAAACAATTACAAAATTATTTTACGAAGATGATTCTCAATTTAATTTAGTAACGAGAAAAGGTGTTTTTCCTTATGAATATATTGATTCTTGGGATAAATTGCAGGAGACCTGTTTGCCACCCAAAATGAATTTTTTTAGTCAAATTCATAATTCTGATATATCAGATGAAGAATAAACCCATGCGTGTAATGTATGGAATAAATTTAATATCAAAACGCTTGGAGAATATGCTGAACTTTATTTAAAAACTGATGTTCTATTACTTGTGGATATATTTGAAAATTTTTGGAAAAATTGTCTAAACATATATCAACTGGATGTTTTCCATTATTATACAGCACCGGAGTATGCATATGATTGCATGCTTAAGATAACGGAAGTAGAACTAGAACTACTGATTGATATCGATATGATTATGTTTATATCGGAGACTTCATCTCCGAATTATATCGTATCTACACCTACTTCACCATCTAATTTAAATACACTTTTAACTACTATGAGATAAAAAAATATATTATTCAATATAGAGATCAACATAGATAGAAATGGTCTGGAAAATTTGCTGGATATATTTCGCGACCAAATTTTTATAGCTGGGTTGTGATTGGTAAATATATGATTTTAATTGAAATGAACAGATTAAAAATTTAATTTAATAAAAGCATTTATGTTGGAATGGCAATTTTGGATATTTCGAAACTATTTTTATATGATTTTTATTATAGTTACATTAAATCAAAATTTAATTGCAACTCAAAATTATACACAGACAGTTTAATATATCATTTGGAAGTTGAAGACATTTACACTCATATTCTAGAGGATATCATGAAATTCGATACTTCTGACTATCCGGAAAATAACGTTTATAATATACCACTTAAAAACAAAAAGGTGTTGGGATTAATGAAGAATGAAAACAACGGTGCAATCGTGACTGAATTTGTAGGTTTGCTTGTGAAAATGTACTGTTTTAAATTTCATAAAAACGCAGAAGACATAGCTCTCAAAACTGAAGAAATAAATCATCAAGGACTTAGAAAAATATTTATGGAAAACATTATTTCAAATTTTAGAGTTACAAAAAAAACTAAAGGGGTTCAATCATCAGCATTAAAATTTATATCATTTGAGAATTACTACGACTGTCTTTTTAAAAAAACAAGTTTTGAAGTTGTTAGATCTAAAAAACATACCCGATAAATATTCAAACCCGATAAATTTTCCTTAAATACAGAAACAAAGACAACATATATTTGATAAGACACATTCATAAAAAATCAAACAGTTTACAAATCTGCTTGAATACTTAGCGATACATATTTTACATTGGTAAGTAGTTGAGCTATATAAGTTAAGACGTTGAATCTTGTTGCGAACGGTACGTGGTTCAAGCCCCGCTGCAGTACAAACTTTTTTCATCTATAGTACGTTTAACACCTTCAACACGGTTGATGTCATATGACAACCTGCCGTGCTCTCCCAAGTGACCCAAGTGATGCATAGTAGGAGAGCGCTCCCATCTTATCTCCCTAAGAAAGCTATTATATCCCCGGGTAAGAAAGCTATTTTGGGGCCACGTGAGAGCTGGTTGTCTTCAGTCGTTCTCGTCTATGAACTACATTGCTTCGTTTGCGAATACAGCGGGTTTAGTATTTTCCAGGCGCCAAGAGCCAAAAACATCACCTAACCAGTTTTTTCTTCATACTTCCTACGTTTTCAAGTAAGTTTTCGATTTTTGTTTATTGTATCTTTTGACAACTATTAAGCGTTATAATATTTAGTTAATTTTAATTAGCGTTAATTTAATTAGCGTTAATACTAAGTTCATACTTAAGCAATTTAGAAGTTTGCAGTATTTATTTTTGAGCCGGCTTGTGTTACACTTATGTTATATGTATGCATTTTTCATGTTATAATAGCTATGCATTTTCGTGCAACTTTTTTCCAGAAAATGCCTCAACCACGGGACGATGAATTTGGCCCATCTGGTTCGAAAATGGAAATCCCTCCATCATCAAAACGCTAAATTCGATAAGTACCTTTTTTCCATTTTAGTGCAGCATTGAAATGCTCATGTTCCTATGTTTTAGTAACTACTGTTATTATAGCTGTCAACCTGCTATAGCTCACATAGGTATATATTTTTATTCCGTTCAAACTGATATTTGATTTTTTGTATCATGGATATGTTTTTGGATCAATCTGGGATCAATCTGTAAAATCGTCTCGCACAAAAGTGTGATGCCCACGTGGAGCCAAACGTGGGCTATCATCTTATTATTGGGTTTCAAAAATATACACACAGTTGATACGCACAAAAGTTATTATTGTGATTTGAAGCATTTCTACTAAATTATTATCTAAATGAAACGTTAAAATGTGGATGTGTTAATGTTAATATGAAAATTTAACGCCCCAAAACATATCCATGATTCAATGTTTTCCATGAAGTGGAAAATTTTTCCATAATTTTTCATACCGAAAATATAATATTTTCAATCGTGGTTTTTTGAATCGTATTTTTTTAAATCGTATATATACTCATATTTTTCAATCGTGGTTTTTGGAGTCGTAATTTTCTAAATGGGTCCAAATGTTTGAATCGGACTTATCAAAATATCATCACTAAAAAAACTTGTTTTAGGAGGTTGGTCTGTATGTAATTCTGTAATTGCATGTATTGCCAGTTTGAAATTTGCAGGGTCTCCACTATTGAGTTCGCGAAAATACCGACTTTGGTCGGTGGATAATTTATTGTGGAGGTTATTATTGCCATTGTTGGATATTAAAAATTGCTCGGTTCTCTATGAACTAACTACTAATTGATCCATCTGCTCTTTTATTTTCGGAAATTTGAAATTGACATGCCTTGAACTCAAAAATATTTCAGTTAATAAACATTATTTACCTGCCTACTTTCTTTTACAGATGACAACGATGAGTACCTACATACGCCAGAGAAAAAAGGAAAGAAACAATGCGACAAGAAGGAAGAACCTTACATACTTTCAACTATGCCTGATAGTATTATAAGGGGCCTCTTAGAACAGCTGCTCTCCTCCGATGAAGAGGAATCAAATTCGGACTTGGACGACAAAGAAAAACAGGAGGAAAGTTCTGGTTTGTCAACCATCCCGGCAGAAGGTGAACGCATTGCTATTCTTGATAATTGTGCTTTTTCCGCAACTACAAGTACTTCAGAGTGTCAACAACCTTCGTCCCAAACTTCCCCATTACCCTCCCTTGTTCTTCCTTTACTATCTGCAGATAAGCCTCAGGTACTTCTAGTTCATTCTCCCATACCTCCTCATTTCTTTTTCATTTTTCCGCATTTTTATATATCTTCATATATGTAGATACCTACAGCACTATTTTGGAATGCACCGATATTTTTATTATTTCTATGTAAGATACTTTGCTTTGTGAATATAAGTAAGAAAACTACCGTTGTAATTACTGCATTTTTTAGGATTAGTCATTTTTATGTTTTGTAGGAAGGTTCATTTTCGTGTTCACTAAAAATACTTATATTGTACTTCTTTTCTTATGTGTTTTACCCTTTTTAGCAAGATTCTAAAAAGCTTCTACATTCTTTTTTCTACAACGAAATCTGCCCAGTTTGGCTTTAGTGACGAATAATCATTGCTCTTGGTAGTGAATTTAGATATGACATCACCCGTCAAGAGGTAAAAATTAAAGTATTGCAGGTTAGTATAACCCACGTACTTTGCTGTGTACGGATGATGTCATATGACATTATGTGCAAAAAAACAATAATAACAGCATTATTTTGTAATAATATCTCACAATATACCATCCTGATGAAATAATAGAAGCACTTATGACGAATTTCAGAAAAAAAATTCCCGTCGCCACTGATGATTGACCAAACCTGTAACGCATTGAATGGGTTAAGGCCCATTTGCAATCATAATAATTTTATTTTTGTCGCACTAAAACTACCCCTAAAAAAACTACCCCTCCCCTATATTAAGGCCTTTCTGCCACCATTTCCAAACCCTACAGGCGAGGCGAAGCACATCCCTCTATTACGCACGACGCCTGTTGCACAGCTGACGTCTCTTTAGTCATGTGACCGATGACGACGACAACGGAATGGGGCCGTCAAAAGACACCACCAGGTCGGTGGAATGGGGCCTCCGACACCGAACCACCACCGGGGAGTGCGCCCCCAATTTTTGGGGACAGTTTCTCATGGCCAAAAAGACACTAAAGTGTCTCAGAAACAGACAGAAAACCTTTGTAGAATTTTTTCTCAGTGTTGTCGCATGTTTTTCTGGGGCTTCCTTGTATCTTTTTGCCTGCTGTTCTTGCTTCCCTTGTCTACTGAGCCGTTGCCTCGTCCACTATTTTCTGCATATATCCTACCATCCTAGTTGTCGTGGTTTTGAGAACTCCTCTAAGCTTTATATGTTTAGATCTTTTGAAATTTTCTCATTTCTGATTCCTCATACTATACTAATATATTTCATCTCAATTGCCTGTAGCTTTTTTCCTATTTAGAGAGGACCCGTGTTTCACATTCATATGTAAGAATTTGTCAATGTAAAGCTTTATATACATTTATTTTTGCTTGTTTTGTTATTTCCCTTCTGTTTAAAAATCCTTTATTTATGACATAGTAAATTTTATTTCTTTTTCCTTTCTATTGTTGAGGTCTTTTCCTTTTTCCTCTAATATGACATCCAAATATTGGAACTTACTAACTTGCTGTATTTGGCCTTCATTTGAATACACAACTTTTTTGATTCTTTTGTAGTCATTAGTTTTTTCTGTTATTGTTTTCTTTCCGTTATTTGTTCAAGGTTTTATTCCATATTGTAAGGTTCTCTTGTAAATCTGTTTCGTTCGTTGCCATGACTACTACATCCTCGGCGAAGGCGCATTTTGTAATTTTTTCTCGTTTATTCGTTTGTTTCTTCGTTTATTTACTTTATTGTAATTTCCTTATTGTATTCATTTTCATTATATTTTATTTCTTCTTCTCGATCATCCCTTGTTAATACTGTTTGCGTTTGCTACTTCTTGAAAGTACTCTTTTCATTTCTCCATAATCAAATTTTATTGAGTTGATATCTTTCCATTTATTCTTGATTGTCATTGAATTGGTAGCACGTTGTAAAAAATCTTTTGGTTTTTGGTGTCCCTTTTTATTGTCTCTTCAAACTGGCGCATTTTGTAATTTTTTCTCGTTTATTCGTTTGTTTCTTCGTTTATTTACTTTATTGTAATTTCCTTATTGTATTCATTTTCATTATATTTTATTTCTTCTTCTCGATCATCCCTTGTTAATACTGTTTGCGTTTGCTACTTCTTGAAAGTACTCTTTTCATTTCTCCATAATCAAATTTTATTGAGTTGGTATCTTTCCATTTATTCTTGATTGTCATTGAATTGGTAGCACGTTGTAAAAAATCTTTTGGTTTTTGGTGTCCCTTTTTATTGTCTCTTCAAACTGTTTCCATAA
Source organism: Cosmopolites sordidus (assembly GCA_031761425.1). Classification (NCBI taxonomy): domain Eukaryota; kingdom Metazoa; phylum Arthropoda; class Insecta; order Coleoptera; family Curculionidae; genus Cosmopolites; species Cosmopolites sordidus. Next base: position 77,780 of record JARFXV010000309.1, read on the forward strand.
TTTTGGTTTAGCTTAATTTATTAGTTTCTTCGCCATTTTACACTGTTCTTTATATATCTCGTGCGATCTTTCTGCGTTTTTGTGACTAATTGATCTTTGTTTATTTTTTTTTTATTTAAACTTCTTGTATTTCTTCACTCTACTTTTCGTTATACGAACACCGCTTGTTTTTTTTGTAGCTCTTAAAACACAGTACGTCGAAAAAGTAACAGAACTAGATATTTTGACAAAATTATTTATTCACCGCTGAGCACGTTCAATGAATGACCGTCGTCACGGCTTCTAGAATTTGTGTAACACTATCGTAAAACGTTCATTTTCTGGAACAGGAACTAGACAAATAGTCCCACGGAAATAAATTAGGAGAATACGGAGAATGTTGAAGCACACAGACTTGAAGCACACAGAAATGTTCCTGCATTTAAATAAATGAATGTTTTAATAGCTAAATTATACATATTATCTCATAAAACCCACTGCGAATTTTTTAAAAAACGTGAACATGTTAGCTAAAAATCTATTTTCTAGGAATGTGGGGGCCTGAGACAGATGGTGAAAATATCGAAGACAATCAGAGGAGGGTCATCAGATGGAAGAACTGTGCTCTAGGGAAAAATGGTGAGTTTTTTGAGTAAAATACAAAATATGGTTTTTAAAAATCTTATAGTTTTCATTAATTCAAAGAAAGGCACCTTCAAAGTTTATTATGGTTATAAGATTTTTATGGTTATTTATGTATAGAGAATAGATATTATTCTTTTGTTGATCATTTGTAAAAAAATGTCAAAACATTTAAGAGAAAATATTTTGAGTGTGTTTCGAAATCATCATTCGTAACTATAAAATTTTAACTCTTTTCCAAACCAAAGAGGTAGAGTTACGGCTCGTTGTATTTAATATTTACAGTGGCAAATACGTCCCCCTGGAGGCCTATGAAAACCACTGGCTTTTAAATCTCAACCAACATAGAAAATATTAACCAAAGATTTTATGAGGATATTTTCTGTTTTTAGCAACACGAAAACGAATCCCTAAATGAATAGAGATATTTCTTTAATTCGAAAGAAATACCTTTTTGTTAGTCATTAATATTTTTAGATGAAAGCTGATATACAAAAAAAAACAGAAATAACAGTGAAACGTACTTAGTCAACACTTTCAATTTTATTATGCTCTTTTTTCAAAAATTTAGTTACACCTGAAAAACCTTTTATAATAACGATGAAAAGCTTTTTTTTAAATATTTGACTTTTAATTTTTTACTTAGATCTTGTGAAGGAGGTGGTCTAGTGTTTATAAGAATAAGATGTATAATTTTTTTCACTTTTTATTCTGTTTGAATCCGAAAGGAACAGAAGTATGGTCCGATAGAAACTTTCTTTTTATTGATTTTGGGCGATACATTTTTCTATTTTCCATTGTTGTTATTTCATGGGTTTTTGTTATAGCTATTCTTTTTGAAATTATACTAATAGGTTTCTCAGGTTTTAAAACCATATTCTTAATTTCTTTAAAATTAATAAGAGTCTGTATATCAAGGGTAAGGGAAATTCCCTTCACTTTACACACCGTTTGCTCTTCTCCTTTTTGATTCCGGAAGTTATATGCATAATTTTTGGGGCCACCGGAAACAAACTGTGAAATATATGAACCCTGATATAATTCATTAGTCATATCTCCGAGATAATCTCCTAAAGAAACCTCGTATTCACCATGGTGTGAAATGTATATTACAAGGTCGGTATCATAATAGAATACTTTCTCAAATACGTTTCTCAAGATAACTGTACAGTTTCAAACGAGCAAGGGTCGTAACAAACGATGCTAAAACAACAATATTTACGGTGGGTAATGGTTCGTATACCTCATCTTTGTACTCCCAGTTTACAATGATAGTATTTCCATCTTCATCTGCTGACAGTAAGGTGTTGATATATATCGATGGGTTCAACATCATTCCAAAGAATTCAGAAGGGTTATTAACAATGGAGCTGCTGGGAAAATTAGAACGTTGAGCTAGTTTGCCCCACAAACTGTTTAACATCAATTTAGCGTGACATCTCAAACTCTCGTTTTTACAGATCTTGTCAAACTCCAGTAGAACACCCTCTTAGTGAAGTGAATATCTTCTACACAACAAAGAACCATAAGAATAATCATACACAACCATACACATCAAGGTAACCATTTTTAGTTCAGAATGAGTCAATAGTCAAGTGTATCTATTCAACAACAGGAAGATATTAGAAGATATTTATTAGAGTCTCCTCCCAGGGAAGAAGAAACCGTAACGATATTCAGAAATGAAAATCAAAACAGAATATATTTATTAGAGTCTCCTCCCATGGAAGAAGGAAGCGTAACGCAGCACTAAACCAACTCTCTCTCTCTCTCTCTCTAGCAAAGGATAGCAAAGGGAAGTGCTGGCAGGAACTAATCGACGAGGTGGACAAAGATCCGTGGGGTAGGCCATACAAGGTGGTTACGTCTGACCTGAAAAGCCAGCCAATGCCGTCACCTACGTGTCCACACCTATTACAGAAGATCGTAACCACGCTGTTTCCACAGCAGCGTGAATTTGACTATCCGCCAGTGCATTGTGACCATACTCCACCTATCACGGCGGACGAACTGATGGAAGCCTGTAACCGAGTAGGGAACAATAAAGCACCGGGATTGGACGGAATCCCAAACATCGCTTTGAAAACAGCTATTAAAGCAGCGCCATCATTGTTCCTGGAAATCTATGACGCATGCCTCAAGGAAGGGACTTTCCCTCGAAAGTGGAAACAGCAACGACTGGTACTACTTCCTAAGGGTAAAATACCGCCAGAAGAACCGTCATCGTATCGGCCGCTCGATCCATCAAAGGATCGAGGAAGCAGTCGAACCGCTCCTGGCTGACAACCAGTACGGCTTTCGGAAGGGGCGGTCAATATTAGAGGCCATTAACCTCGTTGTTACTACAGAGTAGCGTTCACAAATCCTTGATCGCTACAGGTAGCATTCGTAAATTGTTGATCACCACTGGTAGGTTTATTTCGGACTAATTCTTAACTGAAAGAGCTCCGGTATCGTTTGGACAAGACTAACTCCAAATCTCCAGGTGAGCGGACGTTTTCGCGCCTTACCCTTCCGACCGAGGTACGTAGGTTTGCTGGCCAAGTTACGCTTGGGTTGATTTTTCTGATATTCTTATAGAGGGTTTTACGATCCGGCAGCAGAGAATCCGATCAACAGACATCAGGCCATTGAACGACCACCTATTACAGAGCCCGACCATCGTGGAAACCTTACACCTTTTTGGGGCCACATGGCACAGTAACCGGTTGGTCAGATCGAGATTATTTCGGGACCCCCGCATAGGGATACCGGACTGCCCGCAGTCGTACTCAGTGTTTTTGGACACCCAGTACCGGATAGGCAAGGATAGATAACATAAGGAAATAAGGCCAGATAAACACTTTCTTTTATTATATTTTCATGTACCGTTAAGGATTGCAGTTACCATTTATTTTTCACAAATACATTTTTACCATAATTTCTTATACTGATAATGGTCACGTTATCACCTTATATTTTGTATCTATTTGCCGTCTGACCATTCTTGGTTACCCTAGCGTTATATATTTATCTTTTTACTATTGTCAGAATAGAGGAAATACCCTCTAATTTGTAAGTATAGGGACATGCTGGGACAGTATAGGGACCAGCTGGTGTAATTCAGAGCTGTTTATTTGATTTTTGATTTATTTCACGGTAAGGTTTGGAGAATCACCTTTCCTAAACCTTCCCGTGTCTTTTGTTTGATAGTTTTAGTTATTCCTTTTTTTTTGTGTGCTTTGGGTCGTTCTTTTTTGAGTGTGCTTTTGTATATATATATATATATATATATATATATATATATATATATATATATATATATATATATATATATATATATATATATCCAGTATACCTCGCCTAAGGTACTGGACGGGTCACGGGTGGTGGATAGTGACAGTTCCATTAGATATTAATGGACAGCTGCGAATATCCCAAAATAAGCAGCCCCGAACCAAGGCAAAAAGAAAGCTAAATCCACTTAGCGTCTGACTTGTATCAAGCGGCTGAGTGGTCAGCGTCTGTTCACCAGTGGTGCGGCTGATATTTAAATTCTGGAACTAACCCCTCCAGTCTTAACCTCTGAACCCTCATGGTTCAAACCTTTAATTCAAAGTACAAGATGAGGCGTAAGTAATCTAGTAATTACAAAATTACCCCAGGAGGTAGACAATCCTCTGCCAGCTTTGCTGGTACAACCGGACTTTCGGATTCTGGGGCGTCCGGGCTTAAACGCAAAATCTTTCAGAGGGAGTCGGAGACCTCTGGCCAACGTCTGAAACCGAAAATAAAAACTTTCTTTGGAACGGTAAATATCAATTCTCTCCTGCATCCAGGAAAACTACACTAATTGGGGCGAACATTAAATCAGCAAAAAATCCAAATTTTAGCTTTGCAAGAAACCAGATTGATAGATGATAACACCCTGGAATTCGGCAACTACACACTTTTTAAAAGTAAAACGGACAAAAGAATACTCAAAAATACACCACATGTCGGTGTTGCTTTCGGTGTCTCAAGAAACATTCTTGGTTCTATAACAAATGTCCAGCCAGTAAATAATCGACTTATGACACTAACCCTCAAGTATGCTAACAAAAACTATACATTAATCAATGCACACCTCCCAGTTAACGAAGAAAATAAATCTAATCCTGAAAAAGTAAATAAGTCCTGGGAAATTCTGGAAAAGACTATCTCTAAAATTCCCTCTAACCATGTAAAAATCCTATTGGGTGATTTCAACGCCCAACTAGGGAAAGAAAAAAAGTACAGGAAAACAGTCGGCAGTTTTCCCGCTCATAAATGAACTAACCATAATGGTAGAAGATTGGTTGAACTATGTTCGCAGTTTAATCTAAAAATAATGTCAACCCATTTTAAGAAGAAAATAACAAAACAAAAGACGTGGAGGTGCCCAAACACGTACATGGGTGAATTTCAAATTGACCATGTTGCCATTTCGTACCCCAATTATAAAGAGATTTTGAATGTTCAAGTCAGGAAAGGAGCAAATATAGACACGGATCACTACTTGACTAGAATCAGACTTAGCGTAAAACCTCGAAAACTTATTCAAAAGGGGCTGCTAATACCAAAGTTTGACCCAACGAAAATAAAACCAGCCCTAACAGAAGAGCTTGATAAACAACCTGCACAGAACTGGCAAGAATTAAAACAAAAAATTATTAAAACAGCCTTAAAGTTGGTCCCTTTACAAAAACGTAGAAAACATCCGTGGTAGGATGAAGTTTGCGAGCAAGCAGTATTAAGCCGAAGTAAAGCATTCAAAGATTGGAACAGCCAAAAAACAGCAATAAACTATAACATCTTTTTGGAAGTAAGAAAAGAAACATCCAAGCTAATTAGACAAACTAAAAGAAAATATGAAAACAATCAACTTAATGAAATAGAAAAAGATTTCCAAAAAAATAACACCTGAAACTTTTACAAAACATTTAAAACTAAATTAACAGGCTATCAACCGCAGAGCCTATGCTTTCAAAAGGAAAACGGACAACTAGCTCTAAATAACCAAGACAATTGCAAAGAACTTGCGAAATATTTTGAACAAATACTAAACTGTCCTGAGCCCTTAAACAAATTACCAACACTAAACCCTAAGCAAACAAACCCAGATTCATTACCACCGAATGAAGAGGAAATACTTAGGCAAATCAAGCGGCTTAAAAATAACAAAGCTTCTGGTGAAGATGGAATCACTGCTGAAGTTTTGAATTCCGCTGGTCCAGGTACAATCAAGGAAATAACCAAAATTCTACAAGAAGTTTGGCGAACCGAACGGATTCCGGAAGACCGGAAAGATGCTCTAATCCATCCACTACATAAGAAAGGAAATAGAACGGATGTAAACAACTATAGAGGAATATCTCTTCTCCCAGTTTGTTACAAGATTCTATCTCAATGTCTACTAGACAGCGCACAGGGACAGTTAGAACCGAACATTGGTGAATATCAGGCAGGTTTTCGACCGGGCAGATCCTGCCCTGAACAGAACCTGAATCTAAAGTTGATTCTAAGACATCAAAAATTGTACAATAAAAATCTCGTCTGTACATTTGTGGATTTCAAAAAAGCATATGATTCTATTGACCGCGAATCTATATTCCGAATCTTGAAAGAACAAGGACTAGATCTGAAAACGCTGGCAATTATTAAAGCAACGTTAACTAACACGAGGTCAAGAGTTAAATTCATGGGTGACATCTCAGAACCCTTCGAAATTAACACGTTGGCTACCACCATAAGTGGTTTTTTTCAATCTTTATGGCCCGCGGTCATTTGGTACTTTGGCGTTAACACATATTTGTGATTCGAAATCGACTCGCAAAGAAATTTAGGTAGTACACTATTGCGGGTTGATTTCGTCTCGCAGTGGAAAGAAGCTAACAAAAAAGTGAGAGTCGATATAGTGGCTCACGCTAGTGCTTCTCTTATGGCAATTTAAAAATACTGTGCCACAAAGGAGGATATTGTGTCTTGGCTACTGCCTAGTGTAAAGTGAGACCTACAGAATGGTATAGTTGGGCCAAGGAAAAGTCTTGTAGTTTTTGAGATTTTTAATTTTAAAAAATTTATAAAAAATACAAAAAAAATTCTTTTTATATATAAAAACAAAACTATGTATCATGTTTATCAAAGCATTCTAGGCACATAGATGGTTCCCCTGGGCATGTCACACACTTGGTAACAACCTTAGGGCATTTTTTCAGTGCCTCTTTTCTGCCGAGATGTTTGCTGAGGGTGGCGTAACAGTTAACGCAGCGACGTCTCACAGAGTGGTTTTTCTTATCTTTTTGGGTGGTTTTTTGTAAGCTATGCTTGTCTTTCTTGGTAGAGGTAGACGGAGTTGCTGGTCCTGAAGTGCTTACGAGATAGTCGATCAGAGATTCTCGAAAATTCGCAATGGACAGTTTAGATCCTGTCAATTTTTTGAAAATTAGCCACGCGTTTACAACAGATGTTCCTAGTATCAGCAAGAAATCAACTTTATGGAACCAACGAATCGTTTTACGCAGCGGTGAATAATAAGAGGTCATCTGATCAGAGAGATCCACGCCTTGCTTCCTCTTGTTGTAATATGTAATGGCTGTTGGCTTGTTTACTGTTTCGCCTTTTCTATTTTTTCCAACAGGTACCATTTCCAAAGTATGCTTTGTTGTTATGAATCGCACATCCCTTTTATCCTTCCAGCAGCCGACAACAATGCCGTCGTCGCTTTCAAGTCCAACAACCTCTCCCCTTTTCAATTTCGCATTTAAAATACTTTTGGGAACGTCTTTCACTCTCGCCCGCATTGTTCCAACTAAATGTGTGTTGGACTTCAAAAGTTCTGTTGCTATTGCGATATTTGTATAAAAGTTGTCGACCACTAAGGTCCTCCCTTGGTTTAGATAATTCTGCAATAAGCCCAACACAACTTTATTGCTGTGCCGCAAATCCGCTGGATTTTTGTCATCTTCTTTACCAGAATAAACTTTAACACTGTATGTATAGCCGTCTGCTCCACAAGCCTTGTATAATTTTACTCCATATTTGTGTGCCTTTCCTGGTAAATATTGGCGAAACTTCAGCCTACCTCTAAAAGGCACCATGGTCTCATCAATTATTACGTCCTCCTCTGGGTTGGAGTAATATTGAAATTTTTTATTCATCATGTGGACTAAATCATACACTTTCTTCAGTCTATCATCTGGCCGGCTGTCTTCGTCTGAGAAGTGAATGAAGCGTAAAATTTCTTCAAACCTATTTCGTGGCATGGTGGTGCGCACGAATAGATTTACGAATTTTCTATCCCTCGACCAGTAATTTTTTAATGACGGATATCGGACTAAACCAAAATAGAGCAACAATGCAAGAAATTTTTTCAATTCCAACTCAGTTACAGTTTTCCACTGGATTTGTTTATTTTTAGAAATAAAATATTTTTCTCCTGCCTTGTTTGTCCATTCTAACATTAGTCGAATGACCTCATTGTCCAGAAAAAGTAAGTAGGCATCTATTTCCTTACTTACTCCGTTAATATTTTTTAATCCGGAGTCACCGGTAAAGGCAAATGTTTTTAAAAGTTCACCAGTAACGCTATTCCATTTTCGAACTGAAGTTGTTGATACTGATGGTCCTGGAGACTGCGGATCAGATAGGACACCATCATCAGCGTTGTCGTCACTTTCGGAAATATTCTCTTCTTCATCTGGTTCGTATTCGCTGACATCAGAAGAGAAATCCTGACCCTCCCCTTCATTTTCTGAATCTTCTTCTAATATTCGCTGAATTTCAGATACTGTTAACCTTTTGCAGCTTCTAGGTATAGAACCATTCATCTACAATAACACGAAATAATAATAATAATAATAAATGAATAATATTTACTTCAATAACAAGGTGCATAAATAATGAAAATTCAAAATTTCATTTTTGTTTTCATTGTAAAAAATTGATAAGAGAAAATTGAGAGTCGAAATCGTCTCACAATTTTTTTCGTTCGAAATGGGGTAATAATAAGCTATAATAACTTACCTTAGCAGCCAGATCACTAAAAATCACTCACAATATTTAAATAAAATCAATTGACTAATTGGGCCAATGCACTTGATATGAGGTTTATTGCACAACTGAAGTAAACAAGCATGAGACGTAATGATTCATGTGGGCTCGTGTTCAGACTTGTCGCGACCCGATTTCAACCCACGCGGTAGATTTGGCACTTTTTCATGTGAGTCGATACCGACTCGTATGGTAGCCAACGTGTTAACTGAAAAACAAAATAAATTTAACAACAGAATTTTACTTACCTGAATTGCAGCTAATACTGTATGAAATTTTAATAGCACTAATTAATTGATTTTATTATATTTTTCAAATATATTTGATATAAGTATTTATGGTGTATACTAGGGTTGTTTCCTTCCCAACTGCCAAGTATGAAATAAAATTTGAGTATTTAGGTTATCATTCAACTAAACATAATCTGAAAACGGCGAATTAACAAACCTGCTGTGTCGACTACTTCTGATATTACTCACTAACGAACAGAATCAAAATAAAAAAATCATGATTTATTTTTACAAAACTGTAATTAACCAAACATAAAAGCTATTTTTAAAATACCAAAAAAGGATTGGAACACGCTTTTTTTAATTATTTAAAAAAGTTTTAGTAAAATAATAATTGCTATATAATATTTTATCATAATTCGATTAACATCAATCTTAATGATAATAATTAGCATCAATCTTAAGCTTTGCACCGAAGAACCAATATTCTCCCATTAAAAAAGTTTTTTCCCTGCTTTCTATCGTAATCATTGAAACCATGTATGAAATTTCTTACAGTTTAAAGAATAAATTGAAAAATCAAAATTCATTACCGAACAATAAGTTTAATGTTTTGAATATGGGGGAAAGAACGAGTGTGTGTTAATGGTTTTTTTGACCAACTATACTTTAAAAAAATTTAACAACGGTAATTGAATTGTAAATATGTTGAGGTTTTCTAATAGAAAATGACAGAATAAAATGTCTTAATATATGTGAATATAAATATTATTTGTGACAGATATGGTGAAAATGTGTCATTACAACAGGAATAAACAAGAATACTGACAGAATTAAATTTTTTGACAAACATTATTAACGGGGTATATAATATTTTATAAGTAATATAAAAAAAATATATGTTGTTCTTTTCAAATTTTATATTTTCACATTACTTAAAGAACTTTTTCGGCAGACTTTGTTTTTAAAAACTTTATTTCGAAAATGGTTTACAAAATAGGTTTTTTAAACTCAACAGCTTAACTAAGAATTAACAATATTAAATTTGGAGGTAATATTTATACTTAAAAATACGTTTAGGTTGCGTTTCTCACGGGACCATCTGGTGGCGTGATGACTCCCAAGGTGATGCTGACATCGTGGTTCTCATGCGAACGAAATATGTAACTCTACTCTTGAGGTGATGCTGACATCGAGGTTCTCATGTGAGCGGAGTACGTAACTCCTCCCTCCTTAAGATTCGAAAACAACGGTACGTTTTTCCGAATCCACTTTACTCTGGGGGTGGCTTTTCTTGGACCTTCTTCTGACAGCTTGCCAATAGGAATACAACTTTTCCCTTTGCATCATCACTACAAGTATGGTTAGGACAATGCAAATACCTAAAACAATATAATTTGTGGTTTGTCGATGATTAGTGTTATCGAGGTTTATCGGCTTCAATTGATTTGCCATATTCTTCAGATGGTATATTTCGTCAATATTGATTTTGGTAATGTTCGAGGTAATCGAAGTTTTCGTTCCATCTAACTTTGACCATTTTATTTCGGGTAGGATAATTGGTTTTCCTCTCTGAATCTTTAAGTCATTTAGAAATTTCTTTTCCTTAATTTGAACTTCGCAATCTTCTGGGATTTTAATTAGTGAAGATTTCGATATTTCGAAATATTGATCGGTGTTGCATTTGGCAATCATTGTTTCTGGTTTGGTGGGTAAGATTAAAACTAGTTCTCTGGTAATCTGCTCTGTCACTGGTTCCTCAATATTAATTTCGATTGTCGGACAATTTCCAGTTTGATGTCCTGCTATTAGACTGTTCACACATTGGTCATCGGGTAGGAATTCTTCCATGCAGAAATGTATTTTCTCGATAATTGGACATGAATTAGCAATAAATTGTCTTCTCATAGGGGTTTGTGCCAAATAAGGGTATTTTGGTATAAAGATGGTTCGATTTTGGATAATTGGGTAGATGTGATAGAAGGTAAGGGTTTCAGGCCTCAGTATCGGTACATGTATGGCAAATATTACTTTGCTTTCTAAAAATTCTACTTGAATTCCAAAAAATTGATAGTATGACAATAAATTTTTGAATGTTGGAATTTCCGAATTGTTATAGATATTCTTTAAATAGTTTAACATATTTTTTAATTCTAAACTTGACAGTATGCTGCTATGTAGAGCGTTTACTTTGGCAAACATAATAGCGTCTTCCAAATTATCAAGAAACATTATTAGATTTTGACAATCTAAATTTAATTGCGTTGTAATTCCTTGGAAACTTAGATAATCTTGTATGTTATTGATAGTTTGTTGAACTGGTGAGAGTAATGTATATAAACTTGATTGCAGTGACTCTTGATTTTTACTTAGAGTTGCCACAGTTTCGTTGTAATTATCGATTAGATTTTTTGATAATGAAATCTGTAATTTTAATTCGTCAACTATGGTTTTCTGATTGGACTCTAAAATTGCTATTGCTTCATCATATCGTTTACCGTCATCTGAATCTAGGGTTCCGAATAACCATTTATTAATCTTTCCAATTCCATCAATAAAACCTCGTTTATTTCTAATGTGAGGGTGTAAATTTTCGATTTTATTTGTTGCAATTTCTATTAAGTATTCGGTTCTGAGGAGTAGGTTTTGCGCTAGTGCATGATAAGAGATATTATTCGATGCATTTACTGGTAATAAACTTTCCTTGAGTTTAAGAAAATAAGCCTTAATATTACTTAGTTTATCGATTAAGTGTCTTAAATCTACGTAATGAATAAATGTATGTCTATTATAAATAAGTCTGGAATTTCCCAGTTGGATAGGTAATATGGGGTTCTCCAGCGTGGTGATTTGAATGTCAGACCCGTTTGTCAGGTGGATCTGCAGGACCAGGTATAACAGGATCGTCGCTGTTTCCTGCTTCATCCTGAAAAGATTTTCCTCCATTAGGTTTAGGTTTTCTGAGGGTACTTTTATGATATGAAGTTTTGTCTGTTATTATTTTGGTATCAGTTTCATCAATTATTGGTACCTTTTTAAATTTTGGTTTGTCTTTGCTTCTATATTTCGTTTTCACGTAGGCGATCTTTTGATCTTGAAAGTCAGGAGGTTCTTGTCTAGTTTCGTTTATTTTCAATATTACATTTTGTTTGGTTTCTTCATTTATTCTCTTTACTTTCTCATATAGCTTGTTCGATGTTTCTTTATGTGATTGTACATAGCTAGATATGATAGCGTTGTCGTTTAGATCAAAAGGGTTTATAGTATTTACGTGTCCTGTTGTTATTTCGAAGGGCGTAAGTTTGGTCACGCTTTGTATTGAATTATTATAACCCATTACAGCTCTTCTCATCAACTGCTGTATTGTCATGTCTTTGTTTTCTTCTCGTAAACAACGAAAACTTTCAATTATGGTCGAATGAAAACGTTCAACGGGTGAGTTCGAATTACTGTTTTTCGCGGTTGTATAGTGTAGTTCAATTCTATACAATTTACAGAAATCTTCGAGGTCTTTATTTTTGAATTCTGTTCCTTGATCTGCGGTTATTTTTAATGGAAGACCGTGATGTGTTACGAATGTATACAAATTTTCTACTACTTCGGTACCTGTAATACTACGGAGTGGGTAGGCTTGTCCATATCTTGAGAATGAATCTAAAATTGTTACAAAGGCGTCGTAATTTATTCTAAAAGTATCCACGTGTATGTGCTCGAAAGGTCTTGATGCTGTAGGTGTTAAATTAAATTTAATTACGGGTGGATTTCGATCATATTTGTTTCTTTGGCATATCTCGCAATTATTAATGAAATTTTCAATATCATCTGACATCTTTGGCCAATAAAATCTTGTACTGAATGCTGCTTTCATTTCATTCATACCTCTGTGGCATGTTTTGGTGGTGTGGTGTAGAGTAAGTTTTTCCTGTTGCTCATCTCTTGTTCGTATATCTTCTAAGAACGTTGAGCATTGTAATATCTTGTAAGATGAGTTTTTAAAAAGGTTTTGCAAAGTGATTGCAAACTGACGTGCGCATTCTTGGTTATTAAAGTATATAGCGTATAATTGTTTCGGTTTTACATATTCTTTAAGGAATGTGACTATACTGAATGTTGGATCTCTACTTGAAATAGTTAAGTAAAATCTGCTGTTTTCGAACACTCGTTCTTGTCTTAGTTGAAATTTGGTTATATCTCCACTTGTGACAATTATTTGATTTTTATACATGTTTATGGCTCTTTCAGTTATTGGCATTCCGCAAATGGGATCTTCAGCTGAAGAGTGTACTGTTTCAACTCCTTCTTTATTATTCTCATGAATGGTTGGTGGTTTAATTTGAATGTCCGAAATAATATTTATTTTCGGTGGAATAACTTCATCAATTGTAACTTGATCTACGTTTGGTAATTCGCTAGGTGTTAATAGAAATTCTTTTATTATATCATCAGCGTCGCCTGCATTATTACAAACTGATTCGGTTTCTGCTGCATTGACTTCTGCTACATTCCTGGATAGAGCATCAGCTGCTTGGTTGTTTTTCCCTTTTTTATATCTAATTTCGTATTCAAATTCTGCTAATTTTAGTCGCCATCGTACTAAACGAGAATTTGGTTCTTTTAGCGACATTAACCATTGTAAAGGTTTGTGATCGGTGTATATCACAAATTTTGCGCCATATAAATAGGGTCTGTAATATTTACAACTCCACACAATAGCCAATAATTCTTTTTCTGTTGTTGAATAATTGATTTCGGCGGGGTTTAGAGTTCTGGATGCATAGCAAATTGGGTGACCATCTTGAGATAAAATTCCCGAAATTGCATAATTCGATGCATCCGTAGTCAGTTCGAAGGTTTTAGAGAAATCCGGATATGCTAAGACTGGTTCTGAAATTAATAGATTCTTACAGGTGTTAAAACATTCTACGAATTCTTGTGTGTGTTCGACTTTATTTCCTTTCTTTAAACATAGAGTCATCGGTTTAGTGATTTTGGCAAAATTCTTAATAAACCTACGGTAATAGCCTAACAAGCCTAAAAATGCTTTGATTTCCTTTTGCGTTCTTGGAATGGGATATTTTTGTATAGCAACTATTTTCTTTTTATTAGGTCGGACTCCTTCAGGTGTCACAATATGACCTAGAAATTCAACTTCCTTTCGTAGAAATTCGCACTTGTCAATTTGTATTTTTAAATTAGCTTCTCGCAATTTCTTAAAGATGAGTTTAAGGTTCTGAATATGTTCCGTTAAGCCTGTGCTCACTACTATTATGTCGTCCATAAATACCATACAAATCTTGTTCTGTAGCTCTTTTAAGACTTCGTCCATTATTCTTTGGAACGTAGATGGAGCATTTTTCAGACCGAATGGCATCCTTAAAAATTCATAATGTCCATTTTCAACTGTGAACGCCGTTTTTTCTATGGAGTCTTTTTCTACCTCAATCTGGTGAAAACCAGACGCTAGGTCCAATGTTGAAAAGTACTGGGCTCGTCCTAATTTGTCCAATATATCGGTTATATTTGGAATAGGGTAGCGGTCCGAAATTGTCTTTTCATTGATTTTTCTATAATCAACTACTACTCTCCATTTTTGTCTTTCCGAAGCGTCCATCTTCTTAGGGACGATCCATATCGGTGATGACCATGGACTGGATGATGGTCGTATTATTCCCTTTTCTAACATTTCGCTGATTTGTTTGCACACTTCATTCTTGTGAATGTATGGGTATCTGTATGTCTTTGTGTACACTGGTATATTATCTGTGGTTTTTATTTCGTGTTTAATTTTCGATGTAAATGTTAATTTGTCTCCTGGTTGGTAAAATATATCTTCAAATTCTCTGCACAATGCCGTAATTGCTTTTCCTTCTTCTTGGTTCATATGTTCGGTGCGTATTAGATGATTTAACTGTGCCTTTTTGCTTGGTATTTGTTGAGAACATTTATGATTTACTTGTTCGAAAGTCATACATTCGAATTCTTGCGGTTTAAATAATTGACAAGGAAATGGTTCAGTGAGAGTCAATGTTATATAGTTATTTGTTGGGTTATGAATTTCGATTATAGCATAACCATCGTGAGCATAAGAGAGAATGGATGGAAAGTTCAATTCATCTATTTTTTCGCTGTTGGTGATGATTTCTCCTTCTCGTATATTAACTGGAATTTTCTTTAAAGTTTTTTCTTTGGGATTTATGGTAATAGAAAAATTTGTTTCGGAAGGTCTTCGGTATTTAAAAGGAATTTCGATTTGTTGTCCAATTAGTTTTTTATTTAAAAGATCTATATTCAATCCCATATTAATTAAATCTGTTAGACCGATTACTCCATCAAAATAGTCGTGAAAATCAAAAAGAATAAAATCTATCTCATAATCTAGTTTAAATTCTGAAAATGCTGGAATTTTTGCCTGAAATTGTGTGTTTTCACTACCTATTGCTGTTTTGATGATGTTATTCGCTCGATAGATACAGTTTGGATAACATTTTTCTGCGACAGTTGGTCTTAAAATTGATCTTGAGCTCCCGGTATCTATTAAGAGTTTAATTTTAGGATAGCCAATTTCGATATATGGTAAAGCGTTATTAGAGGAAATGTTTATTTCCGTCAAGGTTGGCCTTCGTTCTGGGCTTGTTCCGTAAAATTTCCAATTTCTTTAAGGTTTTCATTCTCTGAAAATTCTTCGTTTTTTTGTTGTTCATCTTCACCATAGTTATTCACATGATAATCAAGGTGAGTTTCTTCATTCGGTTCGTAGTACGAGTAATCTTGATAATCTTCAACCGGATATCCTTCACACTCGTTGTTGTGAAGTTCTTCGAAAGTAAAATTCGGTTTTTGATTGGGGTATGTGTTTTGGAAATGGTTGAATTGATTACGGATTGGCTGTCTGCTAAATCCGTTACTGTTTCGTACACTAATCGACATGGGTGTTGGTTTACTCATTTGACTAGGTGGAATATTCTTGGGCTTAAACACATTTTTTGGAGGTCCAAAAACTTCCCGGTTTGTAAAGAATTTTTGAGGTGCGAATTGTCTGGGCTGCACATTTATTGGTTGTGATGGCCATTGAAATGGTTTTGCCATTGTCGAATATTGTTGTTGATTAAAATTTGGGTTTCGGTTAAAAGCATTCTGATTAAATTGATTTTGATTGAAAGGGTTTTGATTAGAATAATTTTGATTGTTTGAGAATTTTGGATAATTTGAAAAATTTGTTGGTTTCGGTGCAAATTGATTATTACTGTATTTTTCAGTTGCGTTTAGGTTCCCATATAATTTTTCGAAATTTTCAAATTCAACGACATAAGCCATTGCATCTTCCAATGTGTCGAGTTTTTTCAAATGCATGTTATTTTTCAGGGTTCCCGTACAACCTGCTATGAATGTATTTAACGCCGTTTTCTCATAGTAAGTAATGTGGCAAATTTTCTGTTGTTCACTCAAATTTAAATCGTTACTAATTCTCTGAGCAACATTACTTCGAAGAAGTTGAAGTCTGGTTCCGAAACTTATTAAGTGTTCACCTTTGAATGGTCTGGCTCGTGTTAATTCTTGGACTAAATTGTCCGTATTGCGTCTATCAGAAAAACATTGTTGTAACGCGGCTTTCAGAGCGTCCCAATTTGTCAGCTCTGTTCTATTCCCAACCATTACTTCTGCTTTCTCGATTAATTTTTCCTGAATACAATCGAAAATGTGGGCATCTAATTCCTCACTTTGTAATTGCCTATATATATTTACGAGTTTATCGCATTTGGTAACAAATTTATTTAAAACGTTACTGTCACCATTAAAAGGTTTAATATTTTCTAATCTAGATTTGAATAAATCCCAGTCAATGGGGGTTTGTTTACTTTGTTTCTGCATTTTAGAATCGTTATCGTTAAATGCTAATGCTAATGATGCTACTAAATCGTCAATTTCTGTCATATATTTTTGTTCCTCTTTCTTAACCTAATTTCTAACCCTAATGTGTTCAATACACTGGTTTTTTGTGTGAAATACACTTCCCTAACTATTCCAACTGAGTACCTTAATCAGAGGGTCAGGAGGGTAAAAGGAATTGGCACTAACCTTTGTTGATCTGCTTCTTCCTTCCCGAATTCTCGGCTGTGCTGCTGTCTGCTTCTGGTTCTGTTGATTGCACTGCTGGATTGGCTCCAACTGTTGTGTCTCTTGGTGTCGTCCTCAATTGGCTCGTTCGTGAAACACTTGTGCAATCCTACCGACTGCGCCACTTAAAGAACTTTTTCGGCAGACTTTGTTTTTAAAAACTTTATTTCGAAAATGGTTTACAAAATAGGTTTTTTAAACTCAACAGCTTAACTAAGAATTAACAATATTAAATTTGGAGGTAATATTTATACTTAAAAATACGTTTAGGTTGCGTTTCTCACGGGACCATCTGGTGGCGTGATGACTCCCAAGGTGATGCTGACATCGTGGTTCTCATGCGAACGAAATATGTAACTCTACTCTTGAGGTGATGCTGACATCGAGGTTCTCATGTGAGCGGAGTACGTAACTCATTATATGTTTTTACATTATTATATGTTCACTAGAATGAGCCAAAAAATCGACTTTTTTTTTTGAAAGGGATATCGAAAATATTATTTGTGATGACAAAAATAAATATTGGGAAAGCTAGAGCCCTTAATAGTTATATTAAGAAGTGTATCATCGCGACTTTCAATTTTTTAATAGTAATCGCATCTTTCATCCAAAACTCATAAACCGTCAATTTCAAAAATGTGAGCAATACATATTCTTGAAGGGAATTGAATTTTCTACAAAAAGGTCTCATTATAAATTTACGTCAACCAAGCCGTTTCCATGTAATCGTGCCTTGAACATTGATCTGTTTTTACAATTTTACTTTTTAAATTTGAAACTATGTAATTAATGAACGAATCAATGTTAGAAAAAATACATATTCTTATAGAAAATTGAATGTGCTGCAAAAAAAAGTATCTTAACATTTTTCGTTAAATTCACTCCTCCCAAAATTATTCAGGTGTATATCTTCATAGATAAAATAAATGTAACCTTGAATAACTTTGGAAGGAGAGAATTTAACGAAAAATGTTAAGATACATTTTTTGTAGCGCATCCAATTTTCTTTAAGAATGTGTATTGTATTATTTCAAATATTGATTCGTTCATTTGTTATAAAATTTCAAATATAAAAAGTAAAATTGTAAAAACGGATCAATATTCAAGGCATGATTACATATAAACGGGTTGTTTGACGTAAATTTATAATGAGACCTTTTTTGTAGAAAATTCAAACGATTGCTATTAAAAAACTGAAAGTCGCGATGATCGCGAAAAACTGAAAGTGGCTACTTCTTAATGTAAGTATTAAGGGCAATAACACAATATTTTTTTTTGTCATCACAAATATTATTTTCGGTATCCTTTTCAAAAAAAAAAGTCGATTTTTTTGGCCCAGTCTAATGTTCACATTATATATTGTCACATTTAATTGCACATTACATAAACATAAATTTAATTATACAAAGACTGAAAATCAAATCAACATTAAATCATGATTAATTACAACAAATAGCTCTCTCTCTCTTCTAGTGAACGCATATGGTCCCTGGCCGATCCACCACCGATTTGAACGCCTTCTACGATTGGGAATTTTTGTGCACAAGCAATTTACAAGATATTCCACCTCAATCCTTTTTCCATTGGGTAAGGGGTTTTGGGTAATAGATACTGAAGAAATTTCAGCTCTTTTTTTCTCATTTCTTATGTAGTGGATGGATTAGAGCATCTTTCCAATCTTCCGGAATCCGTTCAGTTCGCCAAACTTCTTGTAGAATTTTTTCAGCAGTGAAGCAGCTTCCTCAGAAGCTTTGTTATTGTTTAGTCGCTTGATTTGCCTAATTATTTCATCTTCATTCGGTGGTAATGAATCTGGGTTTGTTTGTTTAGGATTTAGTATTGGTAATCTGTTTAAGGGCTCAGGACAGTTTAGTAGTTGTTCAAAATATTTGACAAGTTCTTTGCAAAATTGTCTTGGTTATTTAGAGCTAATTGTCCGTTTTCCTTTTGGAAGCAAAGATTTTGGGGTTGATAGCCTGTTAATTTAGTTTTAAATGTTTTATAAAAATTTCGGGTGTTATTTTTTTGGAAATCTTTTCTATTTCATTAAGTTAATTGTTTTCATATTTTCTTTTAGTTTATCTAATTAGCTTCGATGTTTCTTTTTTTACTTCCAGAAAGATGTTATAGTTTATTGCTGTTTTTTGACTGTTCCACTCTTTGAATGCTTTACTTCGGCTTAATACCGCTTGCTCGCAAACTTCATCTCACCAGGGATGTTTTCCACGTTTTTGTAAGGGGACCAACTTTAATCCTTAAACTCTTGCCAGTTGTGTGCTGGTTATTTATCAGTCTTTTCTGTTAGGGTTGGTTTTATTTTCGTCGAAACTTTGGGTCGGTTTTTGGTTGGTTAAAATAATAACATATCATCATTAAAAATGGTTAAACTATGAAAATTTGGTTTGGTATTAGATAGTAATGCAAAGTTCTCTGCTACGTAACAAAAATATTAACCATAGGAAAAGGAAAGTTTTTGTTTAACTTCAAACTGCAAGTTTTGCATAAAATGCATTGATTTAAACAAGATTAAATAGCCGCCACTCTTGATAACTTATATAAGGAAAAAGTAGAAGTTGGTTTTCGATATTTATATTGTTTATAAACTAGCAAGTTGTGTTTTCGAGAACGGTTACATTGAACGAAAATTAGGTTCAGTTAGTTCGAAAAAAAGTTTCAATTACTTTCAGTTAGTTAGCTTTCAATGTTAGTGTTCAGCGCAGCGCAGCAATGAGAGTGATAAACTTTTATGTGTGTGTGTGTGAAAACTCCAATAATTTAGTAGAAGGTCTTGATGATGTGTGGAAGAGGAAAGATGGGGAATTTTTTCATATTTTTACATCTCGGTGAAAATGAAAATAATAAATTAATATGAAACAAGAAAAGAGAAAAATAATTTACGGATCGTTTACGACTAAAATTCCATCTGATCCTTGAGGAAAACTAAAATAAAAGTAAAATAAAATAATATTTTTATTCTCATCGGCTTGGTATCACTCTCTCAGCTCAAAAAGCTGGAAACCATAAACCGATTCCTCCCTCGCGATGTTGGAGTTCGGCTCGGAGCCTGGGGATAAATTTCATTATAACCCAATATTCCGTTGGCATTAAGACAAACATTTTCGAACTATGTGGCAGGTTTGCAACAGTTTAGCCCGTTGTCCCACTTTTATGATATTTCTATTTAGTCCGCAATTTGTTAAACTTTTAGAGAACCTGTGGCTCACCAATCCCTCTGCGGAAATTACAAAAGGTTCGATGTTCACTTATTATTATCCCCGCGCTTGCTTGATTTAGCCTAAAGGCGTTTGCACTCCTTCTAAGGGGAGCATTGACTTATCCCAGATATCCTATATATCAGAAGGGTTAAGCTCTGTGGGGGCCCTTTTCCTGTTTTGGACCGCAAGGTGACGCTAGAATTCTTTGACGTTCCTGAGTTGTTCAAGAACTTCCGAACGGTTCTCGCTGTTCCCAGTAGTGCTGTTTTCTGTATGGGCTTGAAAAGTTGCTCGTTGAGACCCAATACTTTTATGTTCTTCAGCAGGCTCTTTGGAATAACACCCGTTATTGATATTATGGGAACTATTTCTACACTTTTCATGCCCCATTGTTTTTTAACTTGCTCTTGAAGTTCCTGGTATTTCTGAATTTTTTCTGGTTTCTGTTCTACTTTCCATTTTAACCTATACAGCGTCGAATTATGTGAGTAGAGCCAAATAATGCCGCTTTTTGGAGATCTGTTATGTTATGTTCTCCTGGAATCATTTCAATATATTCCTTTAGTTTTCTGGATAGTGCGCCGGTACTCCCAATTACTACTGGAATTATATGAGCTTTCAAACCCCACATTCGGGAAACCTCTGTAGCCAGATCTTTGTATTTGAGCACTTTCTCCGCTTCCTTTTGAATTACGTTTCTATCTGATGGTAGAGCGATATCTATAATGATACAGGTTTTTTGTTCTAAATCTTTAATAAGTATGTCTGGTCTGTTGGCTAATATTGTCCGATCAGTTTGAATTTGTTGATCCTATAAGACAGTTTTTTGTCCATCGGTTGATAAGTTTCTATTCCAAGCTTTCGACAAATATTAAAGTGAATCAACTTTGCAACTTTATTATGTCTATCTAAATATTCTTTTTTGGCAAGTATAGGGCATCCGCTAAGTGCGTGTTCTATTGTCTCGTCGTATGTTCTGCATAATCTACATCTGCTATCGACATCCATGTGTTGTATATGCTTTTAATGATATCTTGTAACGATTGCCTGATCTTGTGTGGCCACTATAGTTGCCTCTGATGATAGCTGCTTTATGCTCTGTGTACACGATGCGAGAAACCTCGTGCGTGAAGAGCATTAATGATTCGCACCTCGAAAGTAAAATGCGTGACGTGTGTAGACGGTTCTAGATATCTGCTGCCTTTATTTGTAAAGATGGCTTGGTTAGAACAAGGTGTGTGTGTTATTAGTGCAATGTTGGCAGTAATAATAGCAAAAAAACGTTAAAAAAAGAAAAAACCAACAAATAGAAGAGTGTGGGTACGAAGCTGGATAAACAGGCGAAAGAAATTTGGTGCTTCAAATCAACTATGTAGAGAATTAAAAAATGAAGATATTCCTTCATTCAAATTTTTTTTTCAGCTTAATCCAGAACAATTTGATGTTTTGTTGCCAAAAGTGCAGTTTCATTCAAAAACAGTGGGCAAATATGCGTGAGCCATTATCAGCTAAACTGAAACTAGAAATAATATTAAGATTTTTATGCACGGGTGACTCCTTTTCCAGCCTCCAGTACTTATTTCGAGTGCCAAAAACTACAATATCTCGCTTTTTACTAGAAGTTTACAATGCCATCAAAACAGCACTCGCAGAATATATATAAAGGTAAGGATTTTTACTGATTAGTGGTTAGGAGTTTAGGTAATAGTAAATAATCTAGACTTTAGAAACGATCGTTATTTTATGATAGTACTACTTCAGTCCTAACTTTAAACAACAAAAAGCGAAAATAACTAATATATAAGTAATATTAGAATATACGCTATAGAGAAATTAGTAACTAAAAAAATAAACTACAAGTCAAAATAAGGGAGAAGAGAGTCATCTGTATTTTCATGCGAAAGGTTAGTGGTTGGATCTTGTAGGTCAGTAGTAGGATCGCGATTGATGTGGCTAGAATAGTAGTCGTTCCGAGAATCTTGTGAAACCTGTGTGTTACCTTTATGAATGCGAATACGTTCTTGTGTCATTAATTTTTGAATTTTCAGTTGCAACTCTAGAGCGTGTTCAAAGTTCATATTGTTTAGCTGAGCTGCAACACTTTCTCCAAATATGTCAAATTCTGTTTTTTTCAATGCTGCACTGGCATTGCCTGATATCGTTTCCAGTTTTTCAATTGCGGATTGTAGAAATACTGAGTCACTATCTAGCCCTTTTTTATTGGTCATCTTCTTTTTAGTGTTCCTCAGCGTCGATGTATATACGGAGCTATTGACTGGACGTTTCATTGCGCTGGCTTTACCGGTTGATGGTTCATTAATACTTTCAGATTCACTTACAGGTCTGGGAGTCGACTCATCACCTACTGTCACTTCTGAATATGTTACCATGTCTGTCTCCGTATCAACTGTTATTTCTCTTGCGTAGCCTGTAAAAAAGAAGAGTATGTTAAAATATGATTACTTGTTACAGGTTCCTTTATCATTGGAAGATTGGGGACAAATTCAAAGTGGATTCGTAGAACGCTGGAACTTTCCAAACGTCACTGGGGCATTGGACGGAAAACATGTCAATATTAAATGTCCCAAAAAGAGCGGGTCAGATTACTACAATTATAAAGGCAAAAATAGTATAGTATTAATGTCGTTGGTGGATGATAACTATTGCTTTACTTACATTGATGTAGGATCAAAGGGACGCTTCTCAGATGGAGGAATATTTAGAAACTCGAGTCCACTCAAATAATGAAGCCGTACAAAAAACGAAATTTGAGCATTCCAGAAACACTATTTAACTATCGACTTTCGAGAGCAAAACGCATTTGGAATTTTAACAGCTCGCTTTCGAGTGTTTGAAAAAGATATTATTTTAAGTATCATAATAGCATAATAGCTGCATGCTCTTTGCGTAATTGGCTGCGAAAAACCAATGCGAAATTACTGGCCTAACGGGATAGTAGATAACGAGAACCTACATTCGGGTACAATTGTTGAAGGTCAATGGAGAGAAAATACACTGGGCTCAAGAAGTGTGAATGCTGATAGGAGTTCCAATAACCCTACACGAAATGCCCCAAGTTTACGGGATAAATACTGCCAATAGTTCAATGGGGATAAATACTGCCAATAGTTCAACAAAATGATTTAATTAATTGTAATAGTTTGCAATAGAAATACTTACCTCCAAATTAGATTCTGTTTTCTGTATCACAACTGCTTTTAAGAAACTATCCAAAATATGGAACCACGGCAATGTTGACTTATACACATCATCGGTCCCCATACCGCTTTTTATGGAATTCTTAATTTTTTTCAGCTCTTGACAATAATGTGAGCGTACATTTTTTATTTTATTTTTACATTCATTCACTGTGAAATTCTCAATTTTCATCTCGTCCACTATATTCTGCAGAGCACCCTGTCTTTTGTAGCGATTTTTGTATTCCGGAGAGTTTGTTTTCCACAAACAAGAATGCGTTTCATACAAATGAATAAAATTAAACATCTGTTGTTCACTTCACTTTTCCATCCCGCATGAATCTCGAACGCCAACTAATAAACATGCATAAACAGATTCGAGCACGTTCTCGGTGGCATTCGAGCTCGCACGTGGTTAGTGTACACGGTTCGAGCTCGAATATGAGTCCTATTCGAGACCTTCTCGCATCGTGTACACAGAGCATTATAAGTCCCTTCGACTTGCATTAAACCGCTCCCCCCTTCCTTGCGACTGACATATAATCTCTCTACATCTGCTCTTGGATGATGTAAACCATACATAGTGAGTAATTTTCTAGTTTTCCTGTCCAACTTTTTGATTTCATCTGATGTCCATTATGATACCAAAACTATATTGCAGAATTGGAATTGCAAGTGAACATATAGCTTGTATTTTATTTCTGCCTGTGAACTCAGATACTAGGATTAATCGGAGACGAGATTTATATTCCTTTTCAATTTTCTCCTTCATATTATTGTGCTCGATTTGCTCGCCTTCTTCTACACCAAGATATTTATAAGTTTTTCATGTTCCAATTGTTGAATTTCCTTTTCATTTTCTTGTTGTTTAACTATTTTCTTCATTTTGCCTCTTTTAAATATAGCTGCTGCACATTTTTCGATTCCAAACTGCATCTTTATATCTCTACTAAACTCCCGCACCGTTTCAATCTGTTTATTTTGTTCATTCTCATTTTTAGCTATGAGTTTGAGGTCATCCATGTAAAACAAATGCGATATTCTTGTGTTTTGCATTTCATAACCTGTGTTAGTTTCATTAAGTTCTTTCGATAGCGGTGCAAGTGCTATGCAAATTAGCAGAGGTGACAGCGAATCTCCCTGAAAGATTCCCCTTTTTATGTTAATTTTGTTTGTTCGGATTTTTGTTTCTTTATTGTTGATAACTAAAGATCGGATTATATGCAACCAAAAACCTTAAGAATATGCGCATATATATGCACATATTTTTTTAAATTTATGCAGGATATATGCAAAAAATCCGTAAATATGCAGTGAATATGCAACTAAATTTTGATTTCCTAAATATTACATTTTCATTTAATTAGGTGATTGAGTATTGATTAAAGATAAATTCAAGTTATAATATACTTTATTAATTCAGTTAACATCTAATACAATGTTTTATATGAAATTTATACTAAATATTAATATTAACTCGAAAAATTATAAAACGCACTAGTTACAATGTGTGCTTCAATGTTCTGAACGAGAAAATTGTGGCGTCTATCACTAAGGAAATGTTTATACAAAGAAAATACAAATATACACAAATATACGATCTTTCTACATCTACTGATGTTATAGGGCTAAATTTTAATTTCGGAACTAAGGCAGGCTCAATAGCTAAATTATTTACAGTTTTTCCTGACATTATGTCTACGACCTGCCTTAAAATCTTGAAACCTGTGTTTTTTTCTATCAAATTTTCTAATTTTGCCACTACTGTTTTCCCTACCTTACCTCGTATATTTTTGGAATTTTGTACACATGTCTCTATTATATCCATCGACTCTGGTAAACTTGTACACGATTCCTCTAGTTGCAAAATACTGTCTGCGATAAATACATAGTTACACTTAATATGCATTAACTGTTGTTCCACTACAGTACTTTGAAATATTTCTTTCGATTTTTGGATGCACTGTGAATCATCACCAGACATTTGTGAGATTAAGTCCTTCAATTTTGGAAAATTATCTGCATAAAATAATGGCGCACGAATCCAGTTGCCCCATCTGGTCACGACCGGCTCAGGTGGTAATGGTACTCCGGGCAAATTCTCTTTGTAAAACTGCACTCTCAATGGGGCCTTTATGAATATCTTTTTGACATTTGCTATTAGTTCATTGACCAACGGAAAAGAAACTCTAATAGTTTCCGTAACCCTATTTAATCCGTGAGCTTGACAAGTTACATGAATCAAATTTTCATAAAATATTTTTAAATTCTTTCCTGCCTTTATCATATACGACGCAGCATCGGACAACAGGACAAGAATTTTATCTGTAGGAACTGAGTTCGGCAAAAAGAAATGTGTTAAGGTTTCTTGAATAAAACGTGTAACTGTAAGATTGTTTGTTTTTTTCCACTTCTTTTACAGCTATAAGGTAAACTTTTCCAGGTTCTTCTTCTGTGAGTTTTCCGATCATTAAATTAACTATGTAACGACCACACGAATCAGTTGTTTCGTCGACAACAATATACATATTGTTACCTCCAATTTTTTTTTTATTTCATCTATCACGGTACCAAATACCTTTCCAACGACGTTTTTTCTTAATGTTGATTCATCTGGAGCATTACATTTTGTATATTTTTGCAGAAAGGCCTTAACTTGCGGGTTGGTTAACTTGTTTAAAGGAATATTAGCAGCCAAGAACGTTTTACATAGATCTACGTTAAATTCTGACTGGTCATGGTTTCCGTTTTTAAAAATCTCAAATGACTGCTTCAGCGTTGACTGTATGGGTCCAGACTTCTTCATGTTTCTAACCTTAGCTACGTGAGACGGCGTCTTAATATGTTGGTCTATTTGAAATTTCTTTGAGCAGGAAACAATTTTTGAACAAGATTTGCAAAAAACCTGGTCGCCGTCCAAAGCAAGTTCTGGGTAAGGCTTAATCCAAGAAGTACATAGTATTTTCGACATAATCACTGCTTTCACTTTCACTTTGTTTGCACTTACTAACTACACAATAATAACTGCGACTACAACAAACGACAACCTCAATAATACTGACAAACAGCAAAGTTTACAGAATAAATATAAGTTAAGTCACTCGGCGTCGGTACTTCGAGCAACGAATTTAGACTGGCACCAGTCTGTAAACTTTGCAAACAGTAACAAATATGAGAAAATAAATAAAAATAGAAGTTTTTGTACTTATTTTATTTTATTGCCCCATTAGGGAAAACCCAATCTGCAGACCGGGACCACCCAGACACGGCGCCGTGCGACCATAAAACGTAAGAAAAGAATACAGAAATGCCAAAACATGCTTAGATATGCAATAGTTCCTAAAATATGCATTTTTCCTTTAAAATCACAAAATATGCAGAATTTGCATATATATGTAAAATGCATAAAATCCGGTCTGTATTGTTAACCATTATTGTGTTCCATCCATTCATTATGGTTTTGATGAACTGCAGTAGTATAGGATTAATTCCGATTAGTTCGAGTGACTTAAGGACCCAAGAGTGAGGGATACTGTCATATGCCTTTTTATAATCTACCCAATCTAAAGCTAGATTTTTGCGCCTTTGTTTACAACCATCCAAAATAATTTTCGATATTAATAACTGGTCCTTACATCCTATTGATCCTTTAGTATATCCTTTTTGCTCATGAGGCAAATTATGTTATTACTTCAGCTCTGTTATTACTTCAGCTACTGCATAAATAAGATGGTTTAATTCTGTTATAGTCATGTTATGCAGATCCATCTTCTTGATAGTTAAATTGGCATGCTGAACAAGTGTTTTAGTCTTAGTGTTCATGAATACTTTTGTCAGTATGGGTCTATCTTCCATATTCATGGTTTCAATTTTATATTTTGTTATGTGTATTTTATTTGCCATTTCTTGTATATTCTCAGAACTGCTGTCTTGTGGTTGTTGTATGTTAGTGTATTACTCTGAGTAAGGTAGAGAGGTTTCTACTTCGATGTTTCCACTTCGATGTTCAGTTTCCAATTCGATGATTGGAATGCTTTCATTTCCTGGTGGATTCTGATTTCCAGCTCGAACTTCTTGTAATATTTGATTTATTTCTACCTGCGCGAGTTTTTTTTTGTTTTAATATATAATTTTTTTGATTTAATAATTTCTTGGCATCGATATTTGGTTTTAAGTTCGGATTTCTGCTTCTCCACATCTGATATACTGTGTTGTAATTTCCAGTAGTATTTTCTTTGCAGTATAGATAACAGAAAATTACTTTTCTGTATTGATCTTTAGACCACTTTTGTCTAGTATTAATATTATTTTGGGTTAATTCCTTTAATATGGGTGCATTAGGTCTTTGTTGAGTTTCCTCTGTAAAGTTACCTTCTTCACCACTACTGAGACCTGTCTGAATTTGGTGTTGTGATTGAGTTTCTGTAATATTTTGTCTAGACTCCTGGGATGCATTAGCATCGAGAGTCATATTTTGGTTGTAATTTTGTTTAGGTTTATTATTATTCATTTTTGTTTCCACGAGATGGGTAGATGTGATATAACTGCGTCAGTGCTCCCTTATTATTATTATTTTTTTTATTTTTTCACACACTTGTGGTCTATGCTTTTGTCGTCGGATTGCTCAAGACGACTAGGTGTCAAGTCGAAAGGGTTCGACAGATAATTGCTGTTGTTCCGAGTATGACTGCCTTCTGCATCCAATTTATGGTATTGAATTATATTTTAAGATCATTTAAGTGCACCAATGATAGTTTATGCACTAGGTCATTCGCGGATATTATAAAAGGTTTAACAGTAACTCTTTTCATATGCCATATATCTCGAATTGCATCAGCTAGTTCCTGGTATTTTTGCATTTTTTGTTTATATGCCTTATTCAGATTTTCATCCAGGGGGACAGAGAAATCAATGATGTGACATATCTTGTTTTCCTTATCCACAACCACCATGTCTGGCCTGTTGTTCACCACACTGCGATCGTTTATTAGAGATGTATCCCATAATATTTTTATTGTGGTGTTTTCAATAACGGATTGCGGTTGATATTTATAAGGAGACAACTCTTGGTTTACTAGGCCAGCTCTCTGAGCTATCTTTAAATGGATAACTTTCCCCATGTTGTCATGTCTGCTTAAGCAAGCAGTTGGAGCTAAATAGGTGCAAGCCGAAATGAGATGTTGAACAGTTTCTTCTTCTTTGTTGCATAGCCGGCATTTTGCTGTGTTTAGGAGTTGTTTCATGATATGCTTCTTATAATATCTAGTAGGGACCACTTGATCTTGGATTGCCATTAAAGCTCCCTCTGTTTCAGGGAACAGATATCCAGATGTTAGATAGGTGTTGCTTGCTCTGGGGTCTGCGTCTTTTTGATTTAGGTTGTTATAAAACCTTCCATGCATGGGTTTTCTTTGCCACTGATTTTTTAGCTCTACTTTAAAATTCTTATAGATAGGCTGTACCATAGCTAAATTTAGAGGTGAAGGAGCCACATCATACCCAATCAAGGTTTTGAAGAATGGAAGATCTTTAGACCGAAAATATTTTATTATTATTATTATTATTATTATCCTCGAACTGAACTCAGCATCTAAGCTGGTCTATAGTACAATGCCAAAATGAGAAAGCAATTCAATTCCTCTCACTTAGCATACAATTTTACCAATAATGTGGCATGTCT
Organism: Cosmopolites sordidus; assembly: GCA_031761425.1. NCBI lineage: Eukaryota > Metazoa > Arthropoda > Insecta > Coleoptera > Curculionidae > Cosmopolites > Cosmopolites sordidus. The sequence continues at coordinate 106,887 of JARFXV010000309.1, forward strand.
GCAAGAGTACTGCACGTTGTTCCACTATGGCAATCGATTTTGAGATACCAAGGTTCTTCAAATTTTTTGAAAAGTTTTTACTTATTAGGCCTTCGGCGGATATAACGAAAGGCACTATCTCTACCTTATGCAGTTTCCACTGGTTTTTCAAATCGTACGCATGGTTTTTCTCCAACTCGGTTTTCCTGATATTATGAGAGAGTGGCACTGCGATGTCAATTATAAAAGCCCTTTTCTCCTTTTTACTAATTAGAACAATGTCTGGTCTATTATAATCGACCGTTCGATCTGTTGTGATTGGCCTGTCCCATTATAGGATTGAATCAGATGATCCCAATACGGGAGAAGGTGAGTACTTGTAATATGGAGTAGGTGCGTTATCTAATAGCGAATACTTTAATGCAATTTGCTGATGTATAATTTTCGCCAGCTGATTATGTCTACCTAAATAAGCATTAGGGGCTAGAACTGCACACCCACCGATAAGGTGTTCAATCGTTTCCCCCACTATACCGCACTTCCTACATCGGTCGACAACATCCATGTGTAGTATATGATTTTCATAGTTCCGTGTTCTTACTACCTTATCTTGAATAGATATCGCAAAACCTTCTGTTTCTGGGTACATCAGCCCATCGGTCAGCCATTTTAGTGACAATCGTATCATCCTCGAGTGACTTTGGATACCGTCCATGCAGTGTCTGTTGTTTCCATTCACGGACACAATCCGTAAGTGTTGTTCTACCATCAACACGATTCAATTTATCTAGGTTCAACGGGGTGAAACTCCGGTCCTCCTTAGCAACCAACTTCATTAGCGTGCTGCTTGAATTAATGAAGCGTTCTCTCATCTTACTCTCCTGGTTCAGACAAAGGTTCTTAATGTTCACGAGGCCTCTGCCTCCCAACTTTCTTGGAATGTACAGTCGCTTTATAGATGAATTTGAATGCAGACATCGGAATTTTGTCAATGTTTGAGGTGTTGATCTATCCAGTCCATCAAGGTCTCTTTCTGACCATTTAACAATACGAAAGGAATAGGTGAGAGTTGGCACTGCCCATACATTGATCGCTCTAATCAGGTTTCCACTGTTCAGTTTGGTATTTAAAAATTTTGTAAGCCTCTTTTCGTACATAGTAGAAAAGTCTTTCTTTAACTGGCTATGGTTAAATTTCTCGTTTTGAGGTATACCTAAATATTTATAGGATTCTTCTGGTGCCAGTTGTATGTTACAGTGTGTTGATTGTTGACTATTCCTTTCTGAATGCTAATGGTAGAGCATTTATCAAGTCCGAATGACATCTTGATATCCCTACTAAATTCTTCGACCATTTTTATTAAGGAGTTTAGTTTTTCTCTAGTTTCTCCATAGAGTTTAAGGTCATCCATATATAGTAGGTGCGAGAGCTTTCGTGGATTCCTCATGTTTAGTTTATATCCTATGTTACTGTTGTTCAGTAATGTAGACATAGGGTTTAGGGCTAGACAAAACCAATCTGGAGAAAAGGAATCTCCCTGAAAAATTCCTCTCTCGATATTCGCAGTTGTAATGCATTGTTGGTCGATAAAGAGATTTGTTTTCCATTTCCCCATTAGGCACCTTAAGGAGTTAATGATGGGAGGGCTTATTTTATAAATCTTCAGGACCTCTAGTAACCAATCGTGTGGAACACTATCGAAGGCTTTCCTGTAGTCTATATAGCAGATGTTTAGGTTGCGTTTTCTTTTCCGCGCTTGTTCGAGAACTGCAGCATCGATCGTTAGCTGTTCCTTGCATCCCATACTTGCTCTTATACATCCTTTCTGCTCTTCTTCAAAAATATTGTTTTCATCACAATGTTTGTAAATTTTTTCATTGATTAGGGCTGTCAACAATTTATAAAATACTGACAGACACGTGATGGGTCTGTAGTTATTGGGTTGCTTAGCATTACCCTTTTTGTACAGAAGATATGTATTGCCTTCTATTAAAAAATTCGGGAAAGTATCAGGATTTATCATTACCTCTTTAAATGCACTAGCAAGTGGGCGGTGAGCCGCCGTAAAGTTTTTAATCCAGAAGTTATGTAATCCATCTGGTCCAGGAGCTTTCCAGTTATGAGTTTTCTTGACGGCGGTGCAAATGTCAGTCGCCGTGAAATCGTTAAACTCCATTTCTGGGAGAGCAGTTGTGTGCTGTTCAATTGTTTTAATCCAAGGTGCCGCTTTTTCATAGTCATCTGATCTTTTCCAAACCGATTGCCAATATTCTGCAAAGGAGGACATATCCACATTCTCAAGTTCTGACCTGCTACTGCCTTGTTCGAGCTCTCTATAAAATTTCTTTTGACTATTTATGAATTCTGAATTTTGGTGCTTTCGTTTTTTTAGCTCGTTATATCTTGCTAGCCTAGCCCCTTTAGATTTAGCTTTCTGTCTAAACCGATCTTTAAGATCCAATAATTTTTCGGAGAAGTTTGGATCGTCGAAGCCAATGCCAGATTTATTGGCAATTGTTTTTATTTTTTTCATTACTTTACTTGATCGATTACCAGAAAGGTATTCTGAGATGATGTCGACTTTCCTTCGGAAATCATCGATATTGTTTTCAAGGCGTGTTTTCCAGGCAGGCGTATTTTTCTGGAAATTATGCCTGCTCGCACAGGGGGTGTATGTTTTTTGGCCTGAAATTTCGATCGCAGTCACTGCTGCACAGTACAACGCAAGATGTATATCACACAGATCTAGTATCCCAGCCAGATGTGATTCCAGAACTTTATTGATCTGCATTAGAGTAATACGAGCTTTTGTAATATTTCGCAGTATTGGAATTTTTGGTATATTTAGTGGATTTGACCACTTTTGGTCTATTTAGTGGATTTAGTGGACTTTGATTGAATAAAATGGGCCAAATTACTGTAAAACTTCTCTCGTACATTAGACAAGTTCTGTTGTAAGGTCACTTCCTCATTGCTAGACGGTGAGGCTTCCGGTGGAAAATTAGGAGTTTGTTCTATAGGCTGGGCCTGTGTGGTTAAGGTGAGGACGCCTATATTATCTTCTTCATGTTGCTGATATGTAACGTTCTGGTGTAATTCATTACCAACTTCTCTCTTGACATTCATTAGTTCTGTTTCGGTGAGATACTTTTTATTTAAAATTATATTTTTACGGTCGGCTAAGTTTTGCTCAGACAGCCGAGTTCCAGGGAACCTCTTCTTATATTCTTGATAGAGTGCATTTCTCCATCCAGGAAGCGGCTTATCTCCGCACTGGTTCACGTAATAGTAAGTACGCATTACCTCAATATTCATTTCGCGTGTCTATCTGATACGTGGAGTGCGCTCAGTTCTAGTGGCAGCCCTCCTTATGGGGGGCGAGCCAGCAAGAACCGGGACATTTCCGTCTTCCATTTCATTATTAATCTGCATTCTGCACTGATCTTGCGATGAAGTGCTCGGTGGTGCGAGTCTTTGATTTTCAAATTGTTGCTCGGGTACCTTTTTCGTTGCCATTCTTGTGGTGCCATAGAGTTGAGAACTGCCACTCGCTCCAGATTCACCAACCCCGGACAAATTCTGCCGACGGTTCCGAAGGGTTCTTGTCCGCAAAACCCTACCGCCTTATATAATACCATTATCTGTTTCAGTCTCCATAAAAAAAATTTTTGGGTTCAAGGGAAAAACGGTCACCCAAGGCAGAGCCCCGATTTACCTTAGGAAAGCTATTTACTACCGGAGGGCGCTAGGTATCCGGAGACATCGTTCGAGACACTTTAACCCTGTGCCATTTAGCTCCTCGGCAGGATGGATTTCCACCTTGAGCTTGGGGATTTTTTTTTTTCAGAGGTTTACTCCTCTCAGCTCGGGAAGGTGGTGGCGCCACTCACCAAGCGGATTATCTGCCCCCTGCCTAAGCCCCTGCCTATTATTATTATTCTGCTCATCCTTACTGTAGAATCTCAGCTCATGCTGGCCGGTATTCCAATGCCAAGATGAAAAAGCAATTCAGCTCCTCTCACTCTAGCATAATATCTTACGAACAATGTGACACGTCTGCAAGAGCACGGCACGCTGTCCCACTATGGCAATCGATCTCGAGATCCCGAGGCTCTCGAGGTTCTTTGAAAATCTCTTACTTATCAGGCCTTCGGCGGATATAACGAAGGGCACTACATCTACCTTACTCAGTTTCCACTGGTTCTTCAAGTCGTATGCCAGATTTTCATACTTTGTGGATTTTTCTATCTCAGTTTTTCTAATGTTGTGAGATAGTGGCACTGCGATGTCAACTATAAAAGCCCTCTTGTCCTTTTTGTTGATTAGAACAATATCCGGCCTGTTATAATCAACCGTTCGATCAGTAGTGATTGGTCTGTCCCAGTAAAGAATGGTATCGGATGATTCAAGTACAGGAGAAGGCGAGTACTTATAATATGGAGGAGGTGCATTTTCTAATAGCGAGTATTTTGTTGCAATTTGTTGATGTATAATTTTTGCCAGCTGATTATGCCGTCCTAAATAAGCATTAGGAGCAAGGGCCGGGCAACCGCCAATAAGGTGCTCAATTGTTTCCCCCAAAGTACCGCATTTCCTGCACTTATCGACTACGTCCAAATGCAGTATGTGCTTTTCATAGTTTTTTGTTCTTGTTACCCTATCTTGAATAGATATCGCGAAACCTTCTGTTTCTGGGTACAAGAGTCCATCGGTCAGCCACTTCAGAGACAATTTTTCGTCAATGGTGTCATCTTCGAGTGACTTAGGGAACCTTCCGTGCAATGTTTGTCCTTTCCATTCTCGAACACAGTCCGTGAGTGTTGTTCTGCTATCAATACGATTTTGTTTATTTAGGTTCAGTGGGGTGGAACCCCGATCCTCATTTGCAACCAATTTCATTAACGTACTGTTTGAATCAAGGAAGTGTTTTCTCATTCTATTTTCTTGATTGAGACAGAGATTTTTTACGTTTACAACGCCTCTACCCCCCAACTTTCTTGGGATGTATAGTCTTTTCGTAGATGAGTTTGGATGCAGGCATCGGAACTTTGTCAATGTTCGGCGCGTCAACCTATCGAGTTCATCAAGGTCAGTTTCTGACCATTTAACTATGCCAAAAGAATATGTCAGAGTTGGCACCGCCCAACCGTTGATCGCTCTAATGAGGTTTCCTCCGTTCAGTTTGGTGTTTAAAAGTTTTGTAAGTCTCTTTTGGTATAGAGTGGAAAAGTCCTTCTTTAACTGGTTATGATCAAGTTTATGCTTTTGGGGTATTCCTAAATATTTGTAGGACTCTTCTGGTGCTAGTTGTTGTATGTTACAAAGTGTTGAATGTTGACTCTGAACCTTTCCCTTCTGTATACTAATGGTAGAGCATTTGTCCAGTCCGAATGACATTCTGATATCCCTACTGAATGTTTCAACCGTTTTTATCAATGAGTTTAATTTTTCTCTAGTTTCTCCATATAATTTAAGGTCATCCATATATAGTAGATGAGAGAGCTTTCTTGGATTCCTCATGTTAAGTTTATATCCAATATTGCTGTTGTTGAGTAGTGTGGACAAATGGTTCAATGCTAAACAGAACCAAATTGGAGAAAGGGAATCTCCCTGAAAAATTCCCCTCTCGATATTTGTAGCTGCAATGCATTGTTGGCCGACAAAAAGATTCGTTTTCCACTTCCCCATCAGGTACTTTAAAGAATTAATAATCTGGGGGCTAATTTTATAGAAATTCAGAACCTCTACCAGCCAATCGTGAGGGACACTATCGAATGCTTTCTTGTAGTCTATATAGCAGATATTTAAGTTGCGTTTTCTTTTTCGCGCTTGCTCAAGAACTACAGCATCGATCGTCAATTGTTCCTTGCAGCCCATACTTGCTCTTATACATCCTTTCTGTTCTTCTTCAAAAATGTTGTTTTTATCACAATGTTGGTAGATTTTTTCATTGAGTAGGGTTGTGAACAGTTTATATAACACTGACAGACATGTGATTGGTCTGTAGTTATTGGGTTGCTTAACGTCCCCTTTTTTGAACAGTAGGTATGTATTGCCCTCCATTAGAAAGTCAGGGAAAGTGTCTGGATTTATTAAAACCTCTTTAAATGCATTTGCAAGTACGGGATAGGCGGCTGTAAAGCTTTTAATCCAGAAGTTATGCAATCCATCTGGTCCAGGCGCCTTCCAGTTATGAGTCCTCCTGACAGCAGTGCAAATGTCAATCTCTGTGAAATCGTTAGACTCCATATCTGGGAGAGCATTTGTCTGTTCTTGAATGGTTTTAACCCAAGGAGCCAATTTTTCGTAGCCGTCTGATTTTTTCCAAGCCGATCTCCAATATTCCGCAAAGGAAGACACATCGATATTCTTAAGTTCTGACTTGCTGTTACCTTCTGCTTCGAGTTCTCTATAAAATTTCTTTTGGCTGTTTGCAAATACTGAATTTTGATGTTTTCGCTTTTCTAGTTCATTATTATATTATTATTATTATTATTATTATTATTATTATTATTATTATTATTATCATTATTATTATTATTATTATTCACGTATGGGCCCTGGTGGACCACGCGAAGTACAATTAGAGGCGTTTGTTGTTGTTAGCCTTCTTTTGCGTTTGCCTCTTCTTATTATTATTATTATTATTATTATCACAAACATGATTCATCGATCATCTCAGCCTAGGCTGGTCGAGTTTACAATGCCAGAATGAGAAAGCAGAGAAAACAGTTATTATTATCCTCGTACTGAACTCAGCATCTCAGCCTAAGCTGGTCTATATTACAATGCCAAAATGAGAAAGCAATTCAACTCCTCTCACTTAGCATAAAATTTTACGAACAGTGTGGCATGTCTGCAAGAGTACTGCACGTTGTCCCACTATGGCAATCGATTTTGAGATACCAAGGTTCTTCAAATTTTTTGAAAAGTTCTTACTTATTAGGCCTTCGGCGGATATAACGAAAGGCACTAACTCTACCTTATGCAGTTTCCACTGGTTTTTCAAATCGTACGCAAGGTTTTCATACTTAGTGGTTTTCTCCAACTTGGTTTTCCTGATATTATGAGAGAGTGGCACTGCGATGTCAATTATAAAAATCCTTTTCTCCTTTTTACTAATTAGAACAATGTCTGGTCTATTATAATCGACCGTTCGATCTGTTGTGATTTTATTATTCACTATTTATTATTATTATTCTGCTCATCCTCACTGTAGAATCTCAGCTCATGCTGGCCGGTATTCCAATGCCATGATGAAAAAGCAATTCAGCTCCTCTCACTCTAGCATAATATCTTACGAACAATGTGACACGTCTGCAAGAGCACGGCACGCTGTCCCACTATGGCAATCGATCTCGAGATCCCGAGGCTCTCGAGGTTCTTTGAAAATCTCTTACTTATCAGGCCTTCGGCGAATATAACGAAGGGCACTACATCTACCTTACTCAGTTTCCACTGGTTCTTCAAGTCGTATGCCAGATTTTCATACTTTGTGGATTTTTCTATCTCAGTTTTTCTAATGTTGTGAGATAGTGGCACTGCGATGTCAATTATAAAAGCCCTCTTGTCCTTTTTGTTGATTAGAACAATATCCGGCCTGTTATAATCAACCGTTCGATCAGTAGTGATTGGTCTGTCCCAGTAAAGAATGGTATCGGATGATTCAAGTACAGGAGAAGGCGAGTACTTATAATATGGAGGAGGTGCATTTTCTAATAGCGAGTATTTTTTTGCAATTTGTTGACGTATAATTTTTGCCAGCTGATTATGCCGTCCTAAATAAGCATTAGGAGCAAGGGCCGGGCAACCGCCAATAAGGTGCTCAATTGTGTCCCCCAAAGTACCGCATTTCCTGCACTTATCGACTACGTCCAAATGCAGTATGTGCTTTTCATAGTTTTTTGTTCTTGTTACCCTATCTTGAATAGATATCGCGAAACCTTCTGTTTCTGGGTACAAGAGTCCATCGGTCAGCCACTTCAGAGACAATTGTTCGTCAATGGTGTCATCTTCGAGTGACTTACGAAACCTTCCGTGCAATGTTTGTCCTTTCCATTCTCGAACACAGTCCGTGAGCGTTGCTCTGCTATCAATACGATTCCGTTTATTTAGGTTCAGTGGGGTGAAACCCCGATCCTCATTTGCAACCAATTTCATCAACGTACTGTTTGAATCAAGGAAGTGTTTTCTCATTCTATATTCTTGATTGAGACAGAGATTTTTTACGTTTACAAGGCCTCTACCCCCCAACTTTCTTGGGATGTATAGTCTTTTCGTAGATGAGTTTGGATGCAGGCATCGGAACTTTGTCAATGTTCGGCGCGTCAACCTATCGAGCTCATCAAGGTCAGTTTCTGACCATTTAACTATGCCAAAAGAATATGTCAGAGTTGGCACCGCCCAACCGTTGATCGCTCTAATGAGGTTTCCTCCGTTCAGTTTGGTGTTTAAAAGTTTTGCAAGTCTCTTTTGGTATAGAGTGGAAAAGTCCTTCTTTAACTGGTTATGATCAAGTTTATGCTTTTGGGGTATTCCTAAATATTTGTAGGACTCTTCTGGTTCTAGTTGTTGTATGTTACAAAGTGTTGAATGTTGACTCTGAACCTTTCCCTTCTGTATACTAATGGTAGAGCATTTGTCCAGTCCGAATGACATTCTGATATCCCTACTGAATGTTTCAACCGTTTTTATCAATGAGTTTAATTTTTCTCTAGTTTCTCCATATAATTTAAGGTCATCCATATATAGTAGATGAGAGAGCTTTCTTGGATTCCTCATGTTAAGTTTATATCCAATATTGCTGTTGTTGAGTAGTGTGGACAAAGGGTTCAATGCTAAACAGAACCAAATTGGAGAAAGGGAATCTCCCTGAAAAATTCCCCTCTCGATATTTGTAGCAGCAATGCATTGTTGGCCGACAAAAAGATTCGTTTTCCACTTCCCCATCAGGCACTTTGAAGAATTAATAATCTGGGGGCTAATTTTATAGAAATTCAGAACCTCAACCAGCCAATCGTGAGGGACAGTATCGAATGCTTTCTTGTAGTCTATATAGCAGATATTTAAGTTGCGTTTTCTTTTTCGCGCTTGCTCAAGAACTACAGCATCGATCGTCAATTGTTCCTTGCAGCCCATACTTGCTCTTATACATCCTTTCTGTTCTTCTTCAAAAATGTTGTTTTTATAACAATGTTGGTAGATTTTTTCATTGAGTAGGGCTGTGAACAGTTTATATAACACTGACAGACATGTGATTGGTCTGTAGTTATTGGGTTGGTTAACGTCCCCTTTTTTGAACAGTAGGTATGTATTGCCCTCCATTAGAAAGTCAGGGAAAGTGTCTGGATTTATTAAAACCTCTTTAAATGCATTTGCAAGTACGGGATAGGCGGCTGTAAAGCTTTTAATCCAGAAGTTATGCAATCCATCTGGTCCAGGCGCCTTCCAGTTGTGAGTCTTCCTGACAGCAGTGCAAAAGTCAATCTCTGTGAAATCGTTAGACTCCATATCTGGGAGAGCATTTGTCTGTTCTTGAATGGTTTTAACCCAAGGAGCCAATTTTTCGTATCCGTCTGATTTTTTCCAAGCCGATCTCCAATATTCCGCAAAGGAAGACACATCGATATTCTTAAGTTCTGACTTGCTGTTACCTTCTGCTTCGAGTTGTCTATAAAATTTCTTTTGGCTGTTTGCAAATACTGAATTTTGATGTTTTCGCTTTTCTAGTTCATTATATCTTGCTAGCCTGGCTCCTTTCGATTTAGCTTTTTGCCTAAACCGATCTTTTAGATCCAACAATTTTTCTGTCAGGTTTGAATCATCGAAGTCAATGTCAGATTTATTGGCAATTATTTTTGCTTTTCTCGCTACTTTATTTGACTGATTACCAGAAAGATACTCTGAGATAATGTCAACTTTCCTCCGGAACTCATTGATATTGTTTTCAAGGCGTGTATTTTTCTGGATACTACGACCAGCCGCATTATGGGTGTAAGTCTTTTGACCTGAAATTTCGATGACAGTCACTGCTGCACAATATAATATTATTATTATTATTATTATTTTATTTTTACATACGTACGCATTCGCCCTAACCAGGCACACTATAATGGATTTTTTTTACAAATATTTTAAATTTCAAAAAAATGTTAAAAACTTATATTTATTCTTAACAATAATGGTTATGCGACCATTATAGTTAAACACCCAACGGGTGCCTTCTGGTACCCGTTGATACAATTTTGATTTTTTAAATTTATGCATAAATGTTTCTCTAAAATTAGCAAATAAAATAATTAATATTTTAGAGAATGAAGAGTATATCTTGCTTACATTTTTTTTAATGTTATCATATAAAGCAAACTTTCTTATTTTAATTTTTCTCCCTCCATCACTCTATTCCTTATCTCTCTTTGGTTTATCATTGGCTTTATTGCTTTTTTTCTAGGTAGCAGTGGGAAAAGTTTACTTTCACATATTGGTATGTATTTTACTTTCTTATATATTCTACTTTATAATTTTGTTTTAACGTAATGGGCTCTAAGGCAAAATGTCGAGCTGAGTATTAAGGCGTGGTTCTAATAAACAACAGGCTATTGTTGAGTCGATTTGTGATTTTTAAATTCCACAGGAAAGTGTTGATTAATTTCCATAAAGACCTTGTTCAGTATTGTGGAGTACACCCAAAGATTTTTTAGATCAATAGTTTGGCAGTATAGAAAACTCAAAATTATATGGTCCCAAATATTCCTCGGTTAATATGGTCGGTAACTGCCAAAAGATTTCTGTGTTTTGAATTTTATTCACTAAAATATATTTAGTAAAAGTAATATCCTACTTCTCAATACTATTTTTACTATTTTCGTAGTGATAGAATGAAGATGTTATCACCTCTAATAATGAAGAGATGACTAACCACCAGTTATACCGTACAGAAAATCGTAGAAAATGCTCTGAATGTTATAAAACAAACGTCTGCTGTTATGTAAGGTAAAAGTCACAAAATATCACCTCCAAGGTTAAGATGTTCTCCAGGTAGTGTAGGAAAACCTTTTGTAGAAGCTGCTTCCTTGAAGTTCATACTGTTCGTACTTGAGAATATGCTGTAATCTGAAGTGTTTATAAATTTAAAACCATCTAAATAAATGTTATAAAGAAAGATCAGCCTATTGCGTTGTAGTCTCCTTCATGATATAAATTAAATAGTTTATTACTTTCAACTGATTCCTCGTAAATTACATCTCTTCCTTTCGATCCATAAAAATTCTGAAATGATAATCAGTTCAAACTTGATCAAAAATGTAATTCAGAAAGACCGACACCAAGTCAAGAATCTCGATAAAAATTATTCATTATGTATAATATATTCTCGTGTCACTTTCAAGATTAGGTATCATTTTGGCGAGAGGGGTAGGTGTACCTATGGCTGGAAACCGAGAAACATTTTTGGCTGCAATAGGGTACAATAGAGGGAATATTATATGCAATGTTTCATCTGAAGGGGAGTACATTCCTAGAGACTTTTTTCTCATATCTCTTCAGTTTTAGATTTTTTTTTAGATCACATTTTGTTTTAGATCACAGATTACCAGATAACTAAAAAGGAAACTCGGAGATCTAAAAAGTCTGTCAGGGTAATCTGTTGTATTAGTTTGTCCTAGGGTATTTTAATTAATATTACTATGTTTGTCTCTGTTTAAAAATTTCTATACTTAATTATATCCCAGGCCTTAGACGATGGATGTGAAAATAAACCTATATTCAGATTTTATTTATATTTTATTATTATTAAAAAACAAAAAGAATATGAGATACTTTTTCTTATAGTAAAAAATTAACAGCTACATATTTAACTTTTTATTTACAAAGCAACACTTTTTCTGTTACAAACGTCGTGTACAAAACAACACGTTCACTTGCTCACGGTACTAATATTTGCGATCTCTCTCTCTTACATATAGACAGACATATGTCTCGCTTATCAATCAAAACGGATCTCCCGATTCGAATATTTTCTCGGTTTATCTGTGCTTTCTCATTTGCACTCATAACCTCTCACCGTAGCACCCCAGTGACAATGATGGCTTATCATTAGGTTTGTTCCAGCAGGCTGTCAGAAATGTTGGAAGCAGCTTGGAGTATGCGCAGTGTCAAATTTGTGTTCCAGCAAAGAAATGTTAGTGACATTTTGTGTCAGCTGTTCCAGCAGATATTGGTAACATTAAAAACGTGTTGGCAGCTACTTGAAAAGTTTACGGATTTTCTTCCAACATTTCTAGCAAGTCTTGAATTTCAACCTAACTTTATGTAGCATGTGTATTTGAAGTTTATACTTTTCGTGTTTGGTTAAGAAACGTTCACAATGGATTTGTTTGAATTTAATTCATTTGAAAGTTCATCTGATAGTAGTGATGTAAGTTTTGATGATGATCTGGAGCTCGAAATGTTTGAAGACCGAAAGCGGCCGAAAAATGAAAATTACATTGAAAACACTGTGGAGAATTTCAGTGAAAGTGAATTTATGGAACATTTTCGAATGGGCCGACACGTTGCAAACACTATTGCGGAGCAGTATGAAAAAAGCAGTTTATTTAATCCTCAGTCAGGAGGAAATGGTAAAATCAGTGCCAAATACCAAGTGTACTTATATTTATGGTTCTCAGGACACGAGGCTGCTTCTTTTAGAGATGTGTCTGACCGATTTTCCATCTCTATAAGCAGTTTATTTAGAATTAATAGGAGGCTTATTTATTTTTTAAGTAATTTAGCCCCTCAAACAGTAAAATGGCCAGATTTTCAAGAAAAACAAGAAATTGAACAATTCTTTCGAAACAAAAAAATTCCCTGGCGTTATAGGTATTATTGATGGTTCCCATATTAGAATTGACAAACCTACTGAGGATCCTGATTCATATTACAATCGCAAAAAATATTTTTCAATTCAGGTAAGGAATTTGCTCTTAATTTCAATTATGTAGATATCCCAATTTTAATTGTTATTTTTGTTTCAGCTACAAATGGTTTGTGATCACAGAAGAAAAATCAGAAATCTTTTTGTTGGCTTTCCGGGGTCAGTTCACGATTCTAGAGTATTTCAAAGATTTCCTCTGTCCAATAAACTACACAACAAATGTGGTGATTATTTCAATTTAGGAGATAGTGCCTATAGTTGTTCACGTCATTTGATTACTTCATTTAAAGACGGAAATCTGACACGCCAACAAAGACTTTTTAATCAAAGATTATCAAGTTGCCGATATGTTGTTGAACACTGCTTTGGTATATTAAAACAGAAATTTCGGCAATTGTACCATTGCAAATTAAGCAATATTGGTGATATTATAAATTTTATTAGAGCTTGTTGTGTATTACATAACATGTCTTTAGAGGATGAATTAGTTTTCAATTTGGAAGTGGATGAAAATCAAGCAGTATTTATTAACCCTGAAATAGATGATGAAGATTTGGAGAGAGATATCCCAGAAGGCATTATTTATAAAAACTATTTACGTCAAACTTTAAATTTGTAATATTGTTTATTATTCAGAAAAATAAAAGTCATATAATGTCTGTTTATCAAATTGATTTTTGTTTTAAGATTTTGAATTTCAACTTTGGACCAACGATTTTATTTCAAGAAATATTGTAATTTTTCTATAACAGATAAAAAATTATGCAAAATTAAACAAATTATTTCATACAATAATCTTTATTGACTTGCAGACCTAACTAAAATTAGGTAAACTTAACTTAAGACTTAACTAATAATTATTTCTAAATTATCTATTGTAAATAACTAATTATTTGGTAAATTGATATTCCTATTCAAATAGGTTTCAAGAATTGCATTTCTTTTTTCTTGAATATCATTCTGCCTCCTCCGTTCAATTAATTTTTCATTTTCAATCTTTTCCCGTGCCTTCATTTTTTTTAACACTGCTTCATGGTATTTTTGTCTGTCGATACGCATCTTTTCCAAATTGTCGTTCCTACCTAAAATTCTTTTCCTTCGACTTGGTGTGTCTAAAACTCTTTCGGTTCTGGAAGTGGACGGTGTTGGCACTAAATCACTGTCCTCGGCTATATTTTTTCCCATATCACTAATGCTTTTAGGTGGAATAACAATTGTTTCATCACTTAAAAGCATTTCAGGGTTTATGTTTTTTTTTAGAAAAAATATCATTCATTTCCTCTTCAAAATCAAAAGATTTTCTGCCTCTGCCTGTTTTTTGGTTGTTATCGACAACCTTCTTGTATGCCCGCACCAGAGTCCTCCATTTATTTTCCACTTGAGACTCTGTTAAATGTAATTGAAATTTTTCGTTCAATATTTTTGCAATGATTTCCCATAACTGTTTTTGTTTTTTTATTTTTATCCCTATCTGGGTGTGGTGGGACTTGTATAGAGAAATCAAGCGTTTCGTAGTATTTGCTGACCACGAGGTATATCCTTCATTTTCGACCAGAGGAATATTTTCCATTCCTCTCGGCAAAATAAAACAAATTCTTGCATATCTAACCATAAAATTGAATTTAAAAATATAAAATGCACATGTTAACCCTGTTGATTATAATAAATATATTGTAATATTAATGCCTACTGCTACTTATAACAAAATATCTTTTGAATGTATGTGCATTGAAATAAATAATTACCTTTCAAAACACCTTCCATCATTAAATTATATAAAAACTTTTTATCTAAAACTTATCAAACAACAAAGGATACTAGCACAAAGGACAATCAAATTGCTAAAATGACGGTAACCTCACTTTAGTGTTTTGTCGAATTGCCGCATTAGCCTACAAGAAGAGAAAATGTTACTTTTTCGTTCCAGCAGAAATTTGTTGCCAACATTAATACAACTGTTACGAACAAGTTTACTTGTTTGACAGATGTTGGCAACATGTTTCCAACATCTTGCTGGAACAAACCTATTATTTAATAACGCCCTATTGACCATGTGCGCAGTCGACCGAAAAAGGTTTTTTAGCTAAACTATTATAACAAAACATGCATAGATAGCGTCAAAAGTGGCTTTGCCATCTCAGCTGATAACGATTTTTCAATCAGACCTTAAGGCCCTTTTGCCAAACAAACACAAATATTGACCATGTGAACAGTCGATCGAAAATGGTTTTTTTTAGCCAAACTATTATGAAAAAACATGCACTGAAACATGCGTCAAAAGTGGCTTTTTGCCATTTCACCTAATAACGATCTTTCAATCAGACCTTAACCTCTAAAATCCAAATCTCCAGCCAAAATCGCCGCAGATTAACATGTCTACAACCTTCAGAAATATCTCGTGATTAATCCTTTATACCGCACTCCAAAACCCACAACCCCATCACCCGCAACACGTAACCAACACCGTATCACCCCGTCGCCCGCCTTTAAAATTCAAATCTCCCGTCAAAATCCTCGCACCCCATTGGTCCGTTCAAATCTCCCGCCAAAATCCTCGCACCCCATTGGTCCAGCAAGGTGGGGGGTGGCCCAGGTGCTGCGATATCTAATTATGTGTGACGATCAAATTCATTTTTGGATTTATTTCATAATGTAGTGTTCAAATCTATAAATTTTTTTAACCAATCAGATTGAGAAAATTGTAAAACGCTACGAATTTTAGTCAATTTTATTCCAATTTCATCAATTTTCCTATCAACATTTTCCATAGTTTTGAAATAGATACTATTAGTTGCCAATAATATAGAGATCCAATTACTTCATATTCCTAGTTACTTTTTGACTTTTTGTCTCATTTTGAGTCTCAATTTTTTTATATCTTTTAAACATATTGGAAAATTAATACCGGTAATATCTAAAACTGTCGAATGATGTGGGTACGATGATATATCAAATTCAAGACCTGTTAAGAGTGCGAATAGCTGCCACTATTGACCATGCGAAGCAATATTCATCATTTTTTCTAATGTTGGCCACAGCTTGACGTCTGATGATTTCATTGGAAAGTTCAATAAACGACGATACCCTCAAGGGATTGAATTTGTTAATGTAAATCTCAAAGTGAATAGGATTCAGCGGAATCTATCCTGAAACAAGGAAATTCATATAATAATTTTCTCAAATTTAACAGCAATATGAAATGCTTACCTGAATCTTTTTCAACAAATACATCAGCCTTTATATCAATAATTATGAATAGTTTATTTATTATATCCCTCGTTTCAGAACCATTACAAATCACTTGAAATGGCGTGATGAATGATTTCACGTCATAATTGTCACCAGTGGAATTAAAGTATAAACCGAAGAGCTCCATATTAATCTTGATACATGTGTGTTTCTTGAGTTCCCCATTAAAAATTCGTAAAATGTTGTGTTCCAGATGTTGAAAGAAATTTTTAATATTTAGGAAATGCTCTACTGACGAAATTCTATGCGATATTATACGCTCCTTGAATGCCGATTTAATAATTTGCACCTCTGTCTCCTGTTGACAGTTCGTTTAATGGGAATTCGATTGCAGATGTCCAGCCCAGAGATTTTGCTTTGTTTTTCTTAATTTTTACAGTATTTGATTTAAAAGAAGTAATTATTTAGTTTAAATTTGTGATAAATTAATCGAACACATTTTTTTTACCTTTTTCAGAGTTTAATTTGGAATTTCTAATATCACGGTCTAAAAATGTAGACTTGCTACAAGTAGGCTTGCTATAGGTAGACTTGTTACAGGTAGATATGCTACAGGTATTCTTTAAATGTCTTAAGAGGTTATCTTTTCGATTAAAAGATTTGTTGCAGAAAGTACAGTTAAACATTTTGAGGCCTTTATATGAAAGAATATTACTATTATAAATATTTTATATACGTTTTTTTTCAACTCTATTAAAAATTAGTTATGTTGCATTAAATATTTGGAAGGTAATGAATGAATTTTGTAAGAAGAATGGTATAAATAATTTTTAGAAAATAATACAAAGAAAAGAGATTTATAATTATTTATAAGAATCCATTAATTTCCTAAAACATTTCTTAACATAATCTAACCTTTTTCCATCCTCTTCGTTAATATCTATAAAATCGATAAAATTTCGAAAGGCAAATCCTAATGATTTAACACTTGAAATAGGTTTTTTGTTTTTTTTTTGAAATTTTAATTTTTTTATCCGGTTTTGGTCGGACCGAACCATCTTAAATAATTTATGATTCAGGAATAAAGGGGAAATATGATCTTTGCGAAAACGGGGAACGTTTTCGTACTTTACCTAGGGGAACGTTGCTAATAAAATTAAGATCAGTTTGTTGCGAACACATAATATCCTCATCTTGTGAAGAATCGCTAATAATAAAGGTTTTAATTGAACCATTTTTACAAATTTCATTCGAATTGTCTCTTATTAACGATTTTCCAGTTTCTGTCTTAAAATATTCAATTTCTGTCAAATCAAATAAATCTAGTGAGTTATCAATGAGTTCATTAGCTTTTGTTTCCAGTAGTTGGTCTACATCAATAGATTCATTGTCTGTTTCGGTGTTCCAAGCGTCAGTATAATCTTGCATTGTAATTATAATCTTACACTAAAATGTAGCAAATGGCAATCAGTTTCCATTACTACACTAATATTTAGAACAATAGTTGGATTCATATTTTAAAAAATATTGATAAAATAAAATAATGAAAATTATTTATCTGAAACACAAAATATTTGACATATATTTATTGAAAAACACAACAGTCATTTTTATAAAGACTTTGCTCTCATTTAACCTTGCAACATACGTACGATGCTTTCTCTGCGAGATCCTTTATGCGGTACCTGGAATTTTACTCCCCGGACCTGGAATTTACCCCTCCGCACCCCCAATTGTCCAACAACCTCGTTAATTTTCTTGGATTTATTGGTCCGTATAAATTTTAACAAATAAAAAATAGGTGTTCAGGTTTTTTTTGTTTTCTTGTTTTTTTAACGTTTCGGTCATGAATCGACCTTCATCAGAAAACTGTTTTCTAAGAAAATATTATTGCTGTTGGTATTCTAACGTTGTTACATTTTATTTTTTGAAACTTTCCTATTGCAGGTATTCCATAAAGAATGTTTGTCATTATATTTAAAAAAAATGTTTCTAGGTTTTTATCACTTTATAAACACTTATAACGTTTAACTTTATAAACACTAATGACACTAATCGACATTACACTCCGACGACCAGATAACAGCCAAAAGAGCTGAAAAAACATTTAAGGTCTATTCACAAACATCAGTCACGTCACGTCTCCGTTCCGTCAGTTCCGAGAAGGATCAGTCACAAAAAATATGTTTTCTTGAAAGTTAGGTGGAACTGTCTACACTGAGCCGGTGCAGTTCCGAATCAGATATGTACCCCACCTCCGTCACCGAACCGTCAATATTAGATTTCTTGTCCAAAATTTTTTTTGTTTTGACTGGTGTGTTTTTTTTTAAATTTATAAAGTGATTATACAAAAATGTGCGATGATGAAAAGTTGATTGAGTGCGTTCGACAATAACCTGTACTTTATGATTTATCAAATGTTAAGTATATGGATACTGTCTTTAAAAATGGCATATGGAGGAAAATTGGTGAAGAAATAAATATAGATGGTAAGTAAAAAACAAGATTATCATTTAACATTTTCAAAAAGCTGCAGAAGTTGTCAAGTATCCCCACCGGTCCCACGACAATTTTTCCAAAATTAAATTTATTATCATATTTTAATAAGGCTTGTCAACCTTATCAGCAGGTAAACAAAGGAAAATTAAATTGATTTCTATTTTATATTTATTTTAAATTACACTTTTTTAATTATTTTAGTCATGTTATCAAGTTGTTAACGTTTTTAAATCCTATCATGTTGCCATGGTGCACTGCCAATCTCTGAACTGAAAAAACTTTTAAACTGTTCCCTTACTTGAAAAGCCTCCCGTGATGCATTTCCACCTTGAAGGGGCAAATTTTCCAAATTTGTGCTATCTTGAGATGAAACAGTTGATTCTGTTTCATAGATGTACGTGTTGCGATCATATTTTTTTATGAAATTGTGAAGTATACATTTTCTGTATATATATTATATACTGCCTGAGTATATAATATATATATATATATATATATATATATATATATATATATATATATATATATATATATATATATATATATATACTGCCCGTCTAAAGCCGGTTATTGGTTGTTGTATCTCCGTTATTTAAGGTGGTGTTCTTTTATGTTTACGATTCATTAACTACCGTATTAGTTGATGAAAGTTATTTTATTTTTGTTAATATTAATGCCAATTTTCTTTGATTATTTGACTCTCGCAACACCATCTTTGACAATTATATAATTAACTAAAACATTTCTATGCTTTACGCTTTAATTTCTGTATGTCAACTGTCGTTGTTTTATGTTTTTCAGTTCAAAACTTAAGGGAGAGGGGCGCACTTAACATACAATAAAATCAAACTAATCAAAAAAGGGCACACATATTACAACGCCGCGTACTTCAAAATGAAATCACTTTAAAAGAGAACCTGAAGTTAAACAAGGCTGTACTCCTTTTATTACGATAAATGCCTATACTCCTGATTTCGATAAATGCAGTAATTGATGTGACAACACAGAATAAACAGGTCTACATTTTCTGGCGTAGCCTGTATCTGACTGTTAAAAATCCTGAATTTTTGTAATAAAATGCCAAATGTGTTCTCCACAACTCTTCTTATACGAGACAAACGGTAATTAAAAATACGTTTTGAAGTATCCAAATTTTGCCCTGGGTATGGTCTCATCAAATATTTTTTTAACGGGAACGCTTCATCGCCTACAATTACGTATGGAACCTCAATCAATGTGTTTGGCAACGCTGTTTTTCCTGGTATTGACAATGTGCCGCGTTCAGGTGCTTTGCCAAGATTAGATTTTCGAAGTATCCCACCATCACTAGCTTTGCCATACGAACCAATATTCACCGTAATAAAGTTGTAATGAGCGTC
Organism: Cosmopolites sordidus; assembly: GCA_031761425.1. Taxonomy (NCBI): domain Eukaryota; kingdom Metazoa; phylum Arthropoda; class Insecta; order Coleoptera; family Curculionidae; genus Cosmopolites; species Cosmopolites sordidus. The sequence continues at coordinate 126,846 of JARFXV010000309.1, forward strand.
AACAAGTGCCAACAAAACGATTGAAAAATGTTTTTTGTAGTTGTAAAATAAAGACCCGCTGTTTAGAGGTGCTTGGATGGTAATATGTTTTCCATCAAGAGCGCCTAAGCAATTTGGGAAGTTCCAAATTGTATATATATATATATATATATATATATATATATATATATATATATATATATATATATATATACATATATATATATACATATATATATATATATATATATATATATATATATATATATATATATATATATATATATATATATATATATATATATATATATATATATATATATATATATCAGCGGCTATAGATTTCGCATCATTTAGATTCATAGATTCATATCATAGATTTTGGCATCATTTCACTAAATAGGACGTCACCAATTATTTTACAAGTTTCCATTACTATTTGGTACACTGTGCTATGTCCCAAGCGATAGCTGAATTAAATAGTTTCCAGTGAATCTTCTGTTGCTAGGTACCTGAAACAATACAAAAACAAAATACTTATTAGGTGCCTACTGTATAGTACATACACATATAGTACATATAGTACACAAAACCAACAATTATTTATTATGTTGCAGGAGCGGCATGTAAATCGAGATGGAACAACATCAGGGACACTTATAGGAAGTCCCTTAAAAAAGCTGCTACCAAGAGTGGTCAGGGTGTAAAAAAAGTAAAACTTTATAAATATTCAGAACATTTGAGTTTTCTAAAAAAATGTTCATTTGAGGAAAGTGAATCTATTAGTAATATTGCAAGTGAGGAAGTACAACATGATGATGCCACATGAGATACAAGGGAAGAAAATGATGATTCTCTTCTTTGTGGTGATAGTGTATGTAGTGATCTGCCAGAACCAGATCAGTGTGAGGAACGTTCAGCGTTGGGTCTGCAGCAAATTGATGGAATATATAATTTCAAAAAATGAGAAACAAGCACTTCTAGAATCTCAACACCTAGTTGATACTTTTTAGCTAGCATTGCTGCAACTTTAAAAACATTTTTTCCATATCATCTACATTTAGCTAAAGCAGAAATATTTAACACTGTTCAGAAATACGAATTTGAAACAATTATGCAAAATCAAGGTGATACTCGTAATAATACACCAAATTCTCAACTTCCTTCACCTTCCTCGTTTTCAATGTCTACTCAATATTCACCAACCAGAGTAACACAACAGACAACACAACGATCAGTACAACAATACCTTCAAGGCTTTCAGGCTGATGGCGATGATATTACTCAACTAACGCAATGAACTAAAAATAATGAATGTGTAATAAAAGTACGTATTTATAAGAGTTTTATTCTTATTTTTATTTACTTACCTCAAACAAACTGCTAAACGTTCTCTAGATGTGATGGCTTTTCTCCAGAGAGTATCTTGTTTTTTTAAATGAATTTCTAGTTTACTGTGCAGTATGTTAAAACAGTTTTCGGTCATTCTGAAATACTGGAAAAACTTTGTTTCATCATCGATTAATTCTTTAAATAACGTGATAAACTCTCCTTCTTTTTCTCTTTTTTTCCATGCCTCGTTAACCCATTTTCTTTTCTTAAACTGTTGTCGTTCCTCTTGTTCATCCAAAATTAATGCTATGATAGCTAAGTCGTTCTCCGAAAACTCCATCACAAAAACCCTTGACAGAAAATGACTGTATGCAGTCAAAAAAACCTGACGGATAGGTGTGAATATAGCCATCATTTTGACTGAGACTGAACGGCGACGGTTCATTCGGAACGGTGACTGAACTGTGACGTGACGGACGTGTGTGAATAGACCTTTAGGCGGCGTTCATACTAAGGCGACATAATATAAGCCATATATCGTGAGGGAGGTATTGCGACGATATATTGCTAGGAAAATTCATGACAGCGGGCGATAAATCGGCGCGATCTGGGCGATACAAATGTGGGGAATCACAATTCTCACGACCCCAGTCCCAAATATGAGCTCAAGTAAGGAAGACGTAGTAGTGGCTTATTGGTACAGGCGTCTGATGAAAAGAAAAAGGAAATACTGTTTCTCTTTTTGTTCTATATTATTTCTCTAAAACTGTCTCTACATGAATCAAAATTCAGGGAGTTTTATCGAATTAGTTCTGAAAACTTTAATTTTCTGAAAATCCTAGTGTTACGAACTCTTGAAAAAAAAGATACACACTTTAGGAAGGCTCTTTTTCCAGATGAAAAACTTCTGATTACTATAAGATAAGTAGATATGATTATAAACAGCAGTGTTAATAAAATTTAGCATTTTTATTCTTATAATTTTTTACAAAATGTACCAATCAGTTCTACTTTCTTGCGGCAATGGGATAATTGGATTTAATTTCGAAGTCGTTGCAATATTGCTATTGTGAGACTGAGTTTGTAAGGTGTCATGATGGGATGACGAACTCCATACAGAAGGGCTGGAAGCTGCTGAAATGCTGGATTCCACATACTCTGGTTCGTCCTTCTCTAACAATTTATGTAAAAGAGACATTGTTTCTATTGGAGTATAAAGTTCTCTTACGACGCTTGCTAAGGTTTTTCATTCCAGGTAAAAGAGAAATATGAAAATGTTGTTCTGCATCTTGGTCTCTTTTATCAACTGATTTTTTCATGTTAATCCATTCTGCAAAAACATCGTCTACTTGATCATTTACCTTCCGTTTTTTATGTGTTTGACTTGACTTTTTACGAGCAGAGTTTTCGATTACTTGCACGGAAGAAGCTTTATCAGGCAATTCTTCCGTCATTTTGATTAGTATTGGACTCCTCTTCTGCAGTATCTTCAATGCGAATATTGCCAGACGTATTTCCTCCTTTCAAATATGGTTGCAGAAAAGCTAAATGCTAGGTCAAATAATAAGTTTTCTTTGAATTCTGGCTAGCCCCAGACTTTGGTGGTTTCAGCGATCGCACATATGCTGTTCTGATGTTCTTCCATCGCTCTCGACAGTTGTTTTCTGAAACAAAATAAAAAAGTAGATATCAAATGGATTTATTTAAAAATGTGTTTATTAAAATATTATTTATCTATTTATTATTTATTACCCTCAATTTATTCGATGTTATATTTTTTATTGTTCTTATTTTGTTTTTATAGTATTTTGTAGTAAATTTTTGTATTTGTTTCTACTTCTGCTACAGAGGTAAATCAACTATCACTTACATTGTTCATTCGACTTGTGCTGCTGTATGGTCCAACTTACAACTGCTGCATATGCCACAACCAACGGAAGTAACTTGAAAGCAAATTTCAAAACGTTATTATTAGTTATGGAATTTACCTAACTCTATTGGTTCTCTTGACGGCAAACATTTCCGCATTCAGTGTTCCCCTAATACAAGGTCTACAGATTAAGTAAACACAAATTTTGGTAAACATAAACCAAAATTTAACTTGAAAACAGCCTTCAACTTTAAATTTAACCTAAAGTTGACTTTAATTACTTAATCTTTGAATTTCGCCACGCCGTTTACACAAATTTACATACAGAATTATAGCAAGCAAAACAGCACGATTTTGTCATTCTCTTCTTTTTGTAGCTGCAGAATGAACAGTACATCCTTTTGTCACTATTTTCTATTTTGTTAGCCTGGTTTTTAAGTTAGCCTTTTGGCCCTTACTTATTTGGTATCATTTTGACCCATGATGGGGTTTCTAAGATTTTTGGGGGTCTCTAGTTGACCCATGAAATGTCGGAGTGTATGGTCCCGGAGGACGGAGGTCCGACTGTTCTGTGTGCGGATTTTCAATGAAGTCCAGGCGAACTTCAGGAGGTTAATAGAAAACCGAGGAAGTCATCGGTATTTGTGTGCTAATTTCTGGCGATGCCGGGCCGACGCTGCGCATAGATGCAGACGCCGGGCCGACATTGGCAGAAACGCTGATTATCTGACCGGTCGCGGAAAAGAAGGTTAGACTTACTCGAGTCGAGAAACGAGATGGTTTCGTAACCCGGGTCTTGATGCCGGAATTTTGGGGACGATGGTATCGGAGTGTTGCCCTGTGGATAGGGCAGGAGGTCCGATAATTCTCGTAGCAGTGGATTACTGCCTCGCCAGGCTGTGAGTTTCAGCTTTGCAAGTGTTGTTTGATGGAAATTTGTGATCGGTGGCACATCGGCCTCTCGATGGGTTTGATTATTTCTTACGAACCAAGGTGCGTCTAGGGCCACACGCAGTGCCTTGTTCTGGAATGTTTGGAGTTTCTTGAACGAGGTGCGTCTGGGAGCCGTTGCGAGGTCATCTGAAGCCTGAAGAACTCGGCCAGAAGTTCGGCTTTTTCCACATCGGAGACGGCGATGGCGCATCGAGGGTGGATCCGGCCCTTCACAGCAGGCGATTTCTCGCTCTGAGGAGGTTTTTCAGATCCAGCGGGAGGTCGGTTGTGAGCCTGGGTTGGGTGGTCGGCCTTGGCTTCGAAGCGGAGTTGTAGGTCTGTCGGATGTCGCTGGTGAGCTTGTCGACTGCAAGCTCGAGCTGTCTGGAGTCGTTGATCATCGGGATTGGATCTGTAACATGAAGAAGATTAACATATTTTTTCCAATCGGTGATCTGTTTGGGGGGCCTGAATGGGGTTTCCCGTAGGCGGTTGTCTCCTAGTTCGAGCAGGACTGGGAGATGGTTCGTGGAGGACCGTGGCCGTTGTGGATCTGTTGCAGTCTTTCACCATTTCACCGCATTGGGCGGTGGCGGCGCTATTTTGCGACGCGGTCTGAGCTGGCACACGCGGCACTATTTTTCGACGCGGACCCGGCACTACATGGCGACGCGGTGGCGGCGGAGGGCTTTGGGGTATTGAATGTAGTTGTCTCGGAGGGGTTTGTGGCTTCCTTCGAGGTCCTTTTCGGCGGCGGTCCCCTGTCTGTTGAGCGTTGGGAGCCGTCTCGCTTGTTTCCGCCTACGAGCGGCCGATTTTTCCTGGGCGTGAGGCGATTATCGTTGGGTATCGAGACGTCCATCATGTCCATTTCTTGGGTTTTTTTGGGAGAAACGCTGCGGCTTCTTGTTTCGGTTTACAGGACATGAAGCGAAGTTGTCCTTTTTCGTCGGGTGGGTTCTTCAGCCATTTCCGTTGGCTTGGCGACTTGGGCTGTGAGTTTTTTGACCTCTAAGGACAACTCGCGTATTATGTTGTCTTTTTCCTTAATTGCTTTCAACATTTCATCGAATGTTTCCTTTGTGATCTTGAAATTATCTTGACTATTGTTGTCCGAGACCTCCGAAAAGGTCACGGCGCCAGACGGGCCAGACACGGCGGCGCCTGACGTAACGGACATGGCTACGGTTGTCCTCGTCGGCTACCTGATGGCGAAGACGGGTCTTCGCAGCATGGGTTTCGATGGCGAAATTAATCTTCTGTACGATGATTTTATTTATCTTGAGCTTTCGTTTCGACCGTGCGAACACTGACGATACTGGAGCTGGAATTTTCAGAGAGCGAATTCTAAGAGCTGTTGACTCTTCGAAGTCTCGAACTAAACTGCTTTTTGTCACTAGTGGATTGCGGAGTAATGGGGCTGTTTTGGGTGAGAGGAAGATTCAAACATTTTGAAATTGAATCTCGAAGACTTTGAGGGATAGTCGTAGTCAGTCGCATATGCATCCATAATTCGGTTAAGTGGTCTAACAATTTCATTGCGTAGTCAAATCTGTTTAGTGGTTTTCCAACTGTATTTTGTTTGTAAAAATTTTGTAGGGAGATTACGTATGAATTGTGAAGAGCAATGTTTATCATGTTATCGAACAGACAGATCTGCGCAAGTGTTTTCACACATTTGATCAAAAGTGTCTACTGCTCCGTTAGTCGCACTATATGTTAATATCATATCAGGTTTATTTGAAATTGTATCTATCTTGTCATTGTCATGTACATGTAGATAAAAGTACAACAATCTTCTTTGTTTTTTTTTTCAGGCATATAACCTCCTTAGACCCAGGCAAATTTTAGCTTTTTTGTTTTGATTCGTCAACTTTTTCTGTCCGAATACATCATAAGAAAGCCCCAAAAAATTGTAAAAAATTCCGCCACCACAGGACTTGGCGGGGGTATGTCCCCCACAGGGGACATTGGGCTAGAACATACCCAAAACTTACCAACCACCAGATATTTTTGTGGGTAAAAAAGTATCATTTTCATTACTGCCAAAGTTGTATTTTTAAAAAATAATAACATACATACATATTTATAATTTATGATACAGTTCTAAAACAATTTCTTTCCGGTTGTAGACATAAATAAATTTTGCACGAACTGCTTCTAATACGCGCTTTGTTGGCTGAATACCCAGGAAGCCTGCATCTGTTTTTTGTTACAGGATGCGGGAATTGAGGGAGATGCAGGCTTTGGTGTATCCGGTCACCGCTGACTACCTGCTCAATTTGTCCTCTTGCTTCCTTTTTCATATGTTAATCATCCTTCAACAATGCATTGGCAGCTTTCGGCACGCGACAACTTTGTATTGTGCCAGTCTCTTGACAGCTGTTCTCGGAAAACATGAGGTCCAATAACAGTGGAGAAGTGAAATACCTATCCATAAAAACAGATGATCCTTCAGGAACTGTCTCTACTAATCTCATTACCGCCTTGCCCCCATTGTCTAATCTTTTAGTGTAGGTGCTGGTGGTGATGGGGTCACCCTTTCCCTGGTAAAAAAATAAATTTAATGGGATACCATTTGCTCCTGCAAATACAAAAAGCTTTATTCCACAAGGATTTGGTTTGTTTGTGGCATTTGTTCCTCGTTAGTGTACTGCTTGATATTTTTTTTATATCGGTCGGAAAAAATTGCTAAAACATTAAATTGGAGATTTAGAGTTAGAAGCTTTCCCGTCTGCTTCACTCAAAGGTGTAGTTTTCCATTCAAACCCATTTTTCCCAACTATCTGAGACAAGCCATAGTTAATTTTTCGCTGGAATTCTTCTGTCTCCTGTTCAGAACCTTGATTTTGTTCAAAACTTGTTAAATTGCGGCTGGCACCCTTACGTTTTCTTCTACACTTTCGTGGAGTCACAGTATGTTTTTTTTTCTTTTTTATCTTTTTTTGGCTTGAGCCACTTGCTTTCTTGTGCTTGTGGATGCTGTTTGAGGAAAAGAGTCTTTTTGGATATTCTGCATAACTAATTCATCTGATTCTTCCAAATCAAGTCGCGCTGAAGCTTCATCACTACTAGAATCAGAAGAAGGTCCATAATCAGGGTCATGATGGTACCTACCTACATACCTCATCAGATGGTAGAGGGGACTCACCAATTTGCGTATTGTCATCTTCTATATTTAGTTGTTCTAAAATTGCCTCTTCTGTCATTGATATTTTCTCCATTTTCTTAAAAGAAAAAATGAAATTACGACAAAAGATAAATAAAAAAAATAAGCAAAATTAATGAACTTGTGCTAATTTTACTTATAACAATCATTGTACGTCAAAAATGCGTTTACCAATTTTACTTATAATACTCGTTACACGCACAATGACGTATTTAAAATTTACTCATAATACTCATTACACGTCGAATCGACGTAGTAAGTTTTGGGGGGGGGGGTCAGTGTAACTCACCTTTGCAGCAACACAACACGACTGGGACGGCGGCTTGTCTGTGGCTCAGCACTAGAAACACTGCTGAGAGCTGAGCATTGAGGCTGCATTGGCCTCAATGTAGCTGAGACTGCATTGAGGCCAATGCAGCACACCCTACGGTCAGAATCAGAAACTAAAAAAAATACACGTCGCTTCGACGTATAGTGAGTCTTCCAGGGTTAAAAACACTTACATTATAAGATAGTAATAAAACAATTACTTGTCTTACTTAATACAAAAATAAACAATGCATTTATCTGTGTTTTTTATTCCGAATGTAATTTCTCTCCATGAGACACTCGTCACATCTGTCTTACTGTATGCGGCAATGGAATAATTCCGATTCACGGGTCAGCTTTCACTAATTTAATGAAAGAAATTGCAGAATTGTCTTCTCTTCTTGAGGTCAGGTTCACAGCTCGAAATATCGTACGATACTAATCGCTGAAGAGACCGGCAAGTGGTACCTCGAGAGATATGTCACTTACGATATGTTGTGCAATCGCGCGGCTATGAACCTTTTTTATCGCCTCCCTTTAGATTTCAGGTATCTGTCTGTGCGTATCGTATATCGCTTACTCAAAATACTTATACGATATATCGCTTATCTTATATCGCCATGGCATGAACGGCGCCTTAGCTAATTTAATGCCCTACAAGAATATGCCTAGGAAAAATTTATATCTCAAACGATTCAAAAGTTATAGCATTTTTAGTGAAGATAATTTTTTTGCGTGTTATTCAAATGGCCACCGATACCTTTTAAAATTAAATTAAAAATGTTTGCGAATGGGAGAATTTTTTCTTAGTAAATAGGTCCTTTTAGGACCATACATTCGATAGGTTAGTTTTTTGACTCACCCTAATGTCAGGTTGCACTGAGTGCGAATAAAATAGTTGTTTTAGCTTTAACGATGGTGTTTGCGTTGGTATGTCCTAAAGGTGGCTTTGAGTTGGGACTTGAAGTATATTTTTTCTGTAACTTTTAGTTTCTGAATTTCCATCACTTTCTTAAATACTGGACATCCCCTGTATCTAGGGGAATGATTTTCTTCGCAATTTGTGCATTTAGGGGGAGATATGCAAGGATCAACGCCATGAGAAGTGGCGCCACAAGAAGGGCACACGGCAGCAGTGGTGCAACGTGATGAAATGTCTTAATTTCTGACAGTTAGAGCATCGTAGAGGATTTGGTATTTGAATTTAAGGTAACCAGCGGTATAATTGATTAGCAGGGAATGAAGCCTAAAGTTGAAAATTAGGAGATAATATGACATCTTTCTTTGTCTTGATACGTTTGACCTAGCTAATTCTTATTTCTTTTAAATTTTCTAGAATTTCATCCTTTGTGCAGGGGGGGGGGGGGGCAAGTTGTGGAGCAAAAATTACCACTTTGCAAAAATTTAAAGTCCTACGGGGCGTGGAAGTCACTGGAATTCCGCCCTAAAGCTTTAATTGGCTGCAATTTTTTCATTGTCAGCGAGAGCGAGTAGAGTACCTTCGCGAAGCTTCTTGACTTCCGCGAGTGTACCAACAGCGTCCATCAAGGCCTTATGAATATAGAAAGGGGATATTAAAATCTGATTCATTCCTGGCTATTGCCATTCCTATTTATATGAAGTATCTATCATATAAGGGAGAAGATGAAATTGGCGTAGTGGCGCAATCCGGGGGCGCTTAGCCACTGGGGTCCTAGGTTTAATGGATTTAGGTTGTACATGGTGTTCCCACGAGTATGAAACAATTGTAAGTCAATCAGCGCAATGCTCCATGCGACGACAACCCTAAGTACCCCGGAAGGGCGGGAGGTATTTCGGACGCCCCGTTCGAGACACCCCTTGTCCCGGGTGTTATTCAGTCCTTGCCGCGGGTCGCGCAACAGCTTGACTTGAGGAGACTCGGGGACCCCGGGGTCGTCAGATTGAAAAAAAATATCAAAATATATGTGGTAGCCTTTCCCTACCAAATCTCTTGTCAAATCTAAAACTACCCTACATCCCAAATCTTTTTCGGGTTGATTATTGATTTTGACAACATATATTTGGAATTGGCAAACGTATCAATGCTCATCAGCACGTATCCAAACTTTATACCCTTGCTTGATAGGTTTGATGGGCACATACCGTTTTAAAAAACTGCGACTTTTAAATCGGATCATACTTTCATCAATTGATTGGTCTTTTGATGGATTATTGATATGTGAAAAGTTTCAGATAATGTATCCAATAATAATCTAATTTTATACCGCTTAATATAATGATCTCTTAATTCTGATTTTACAGACCTGTAGTCACAATAACTGGGTATTTTTTTTATCCCCATCAATATATGTATGCCAATGAAAGTGTCAAATTTTTTAGCGTTTGTTAGTAAGACAATAATCTGTTGATTACGTCCAGATTGTTTTTCTAGCAAGTTCTTTGTTCCTTACTACAGACTGAGGAATATTGTCTTCCTTCTCCCAGGCATCATCAATCATAACATTTTCACAATCAATTTCTGTTCTGTTATCTACAACCGGCTGGATATCTTCAATAACTATCGAAGTTAGTGAAATGCACTTCCAACTTTGCCGTTGGTGTAAACATAATAAATACAAAAAAAAACATATGACACATATTTCTGTGATAAATTTACACCATATTAAAATATAATAAAACAAGACTTACCTGCCATTTTTAAGAAAAACTCACAAAAACCGTATATATAACTTATAACCTTCAAACAAACCAGTGGGAATGAACATGTGTTTCAATCGAGCTACAAAATTTCTGTGATCAGCAGCATCCCTATTGATATTTTGATTGTCCTCGTCTTCATTAATTACAAGTAAAAGGGGGTTTTCTAGGTTTGGTTGAACTTCATCAAGAAACAATTCATTTCTTATAGATAAATTGTGCAGTACACTGTAGGCCTGAATGAAAAGTACTATATCATCATTTTTTTTTTAACTTAATACAATACAGCTGGCGCTATTTCTGTTTCAGTAAGCCAAAACAGTATTCGATAACATAACGGGTTGTGGATACATTTTAATTGAAATTTGTTTCTATGGCTGTAAAGTTCGCTCTATCTTTAAAAATGGGGTTAATAAGTTCCTCATGCATGAATAGCCCTTATCCCCAAGTAAATAAAAATCGTGTCACCTATCCACCAATTCTGTACATAGAGGTAAATTACTAAAAACCCTGCTGTTGCCAGGATATCCAATAAAAATACCTCTTATCCTCAAATTATGATCACACACAGCTTGCATAAGAAAATAATTAAAAAAATAAACTTAAAACATTAAGTATGAAGGGAATCAGAAAAGCAATATGAATATTGTTTGAAATAGATTTAATAAAAGTTATAAATCTTTCTCACTGAACTCACCTGGATAAAGTAAAAATGGTTTCAATTTAAATATGAGTCTGGATCGATATTCGGTTTGTCAATGTTTATATGCGAGTCTTCAATAACCCCAATCACACCTGGAAATCCCTTTTCCCTGAAGTGAAAATTCACTTTCTTCAAATTTATTACTAATATCTTTGGCAACTTGTCAGGTAACTCGGAAGTGCTCAACGAATTCCTTGTTATTGTATAATGGAACGGTAACCTGGAGATAGCCTTCATTTTTTGGTCTCTGGTGGTTATGAAGCAGGATGTCTAACAGTTCACCATCAGTAGATGAATCAGAATTTCTTATTTCAGCAATAATGTTGTTTTTCAGATTTTGCTCAATGGCCTGTTTGGGTTCCGGGGTAGTGATTTTTGTGTTTAGCAGTCTAGTGGGTGGGATGACCTTGTTGCAAGTTAAGTATTTTTCCTCACATACTTCACGTGCCTATTGGCCGTAAAATTTCACAAATATGATTCAAATCAATTATATCTCCGGCACGAACATTGGTGAAGCGTTAGCATGACAAATGATGAAAAGTTTATAGCAGGACGCAATTTTAAGAATGTTTCTATCATATAAAAATTTGAGTTCCAGCGAGTGGACAAATCGTGGATAAGTTTGAGATTTGATTATTTTTCTTATCTCATCACTTGCTTCCACAGTCCGTTTAAACCATGTCACTATTTTTGTGACAGAATTAATTAATTTTGCCAAATCAACTGTCTTTTCAATTGATTTTTGGGCCACTAAATTTAATATGTGGGCAAAACACGGTATATGGTATTTTTTCCCAAATGCTGTCTTAACAGCCTTAATAATATTAGCTCCAGCATCAGTCACAACTGCCTGGACTTTTCCGGTATCTATTCTCCATTCTTCACAACATTGTAAAAGCATACTTGCTATATATTCGGCTGTGTGAGATTGAGTCAGGTGGTAAACACCAGAAGTTGCGGAATCTATTTAATCTATATCGAAAAAATAACATTGTCACGCCAAGAAAATTTTGTGTCTGCATAGAAAATAATTTTGTATTATGAATTTATTTTCTAACATCTTTTTCTTCGTAAATCTTGAAGGGACTTTATACCATAGAGCACTTACTTGATATAAACCTTTATTTTCGACTATTTGGGAGTTCTCTGTGTCTTTGCAAATCATGTATAAAAAAGCATTGGTTAATTGGACACCTGTAGCACCAGTCTCAGCATATGCAGAAATATTTTGGAAACAAACTCAGCGTTAGCTGATAATGAGGTGTTTTTTGAGGGAACGATAACTAGTACTACTAAAACTTTTTCCGAATCACATTCACTCTGTTTCACATATTTCAACAGTTTCCGATTCCAACGTTGCAGAACTTGCTCTACTTGTAGAGGGCTGAAAGTGCCCTAAATGTTACCGTACTTTCCGTGCTAATAGTATGTCTCTGCTCCCTTAAGCGGCAGTTTTCCACAGCAGTAGACTGCTATAACAATTCAATTGTATAGTGGGGGATACATTGACTGCGATAATTTTACAGCTTTTTTTTTTCACTGGTTGAAATTAATGGTTATAGAATGGCGCCTACGAAAAAGCAACTTGCAAACTGTATGATTATTTACTTACTATTGCAGAAAAAATTGGTCTCTAAACGACATTCTAATAAGAAAAGGTATTGGGTCAAACCATCTTTATTAAATACACCCAGTTTTGACATCGAAAACAATCTGTTAGTCGAGTTATTACCCTCAGATGGAGACTTTAAAAATTTCACACGACTACCATATGAAAAATTTTTACAATTACACGAAATGGTAAGTGAAAATATATTTTCCATTTATTGATTATTTGTTCGCAGAATAAGTGAATGTATGCTTTAACAGAGCAATACAATTTTTTTTATCTTCATTTTAGGTTGCTCCATTAATTGCCAAACAGGAGACTCATATGAGAAGTTCTGTAACTTCTAGACTCCGTCTGGCTATTACTTTACGCTACTTGGCAAGTGGCAGTTCTTATAAGTCTTTGGAATTTCTCACCCGAGTATCACGCGTACAATAGGAAAATTTGTTCCAGAAGTATGTAATGCTATTGTCGCAACTTTAAAAGATTATTTGAAAGTAAGTCCCAAATTTTAAAAGATAAAACACTTTTAGGTCACATCATCAAACACTTTATTACTAATAACTTAGTGGAGGCAAATTATTTCCTTCTTAAGAAAAAATTAAAACAATGTTAAATGTATTTACGCCTTATTAACATGTCAACATAATATGCCGAGTCAAAGCAATAGGTACCAACGGTTTAAGTCAAAAAGAGTTTTAAATTTTTATTCCATAATACCGTGAAGTGCTCTTGATACAATATCTGTAGTACTATCATGAGACTCGTTTCCTGTCTCAGATTTATTTAAATCCAGTAAAACTGCTGAGGATGGAGACCTTATATCTTCGTATACATCTGCAATATGTGATGAAGACGAGGACGGCCGGGAGGAATCAGTTGGCGGAGTGAAGCTACGTCGATATACTTGTAACAACCTATTGTTTACCATTTCACTTATGTTCTGTTGTAACTGTAACGGATCCTCAACTGGGATTGTTTTCAATTGTGATGCTATAAGATTTCCAAAATTATCAAACATATCTTGATCATTTATTTTAGTTAATTTATTTATGGCAATATCAATAGCATTTTCTGCCGAATGAAGACCTCGTAAGTTTGCCTTTTTTTTCTTGAACTGAATTGTAGGAGTGATTGTAGGTGCTGCAGATTTAGTCAGTTCGAAATTAGTGGCGGAAGATAAATCGTTCTTTCTACTCACTTCGTTAGGTTCTTCACTCTGTAACAAGGAAATATTTATTTAATTATGCAATAATATAATGTAAGAGACTATAGCATCCTCACCTAAGGAGCTAGGCTAGAATTGAATGTAATTTAGATGATTTCAACGATAATTGATATATTTCAACTTTTTTTGTAGGTTCCAAATACGGAAGGAGAATGGAATAAAATTTCATTGGAGTTTAAACCAAAATGGCATTTTCCATAAATCATCGAAGCGCTAGATGGAAAACATGTGTCTATTCAAGCACCCCCAAACGAAGGTTCCTATTATTACAACTACAAAGGTTTTCATAATATTGTACTTTTGGCACTCGTAGATGCAAATTATAATTTTATTTATGTTGATTGTGGAAGTAACGGTAGAGTTTCTGATGGTGGGATATACAGAAACAGCTCCTTATATGAAGCGATCAATGTTAACAGTACACTAAACATTCCTGCACCTAAACCATTACCAGGAAGGAATAGAAAGGTTCCTTATTGTATTATAGGCGACGATGCCTTTGCACTAAGCCATAATTTAATGAAACCATACCCACGATCCGCAAATCTATCAGTGAAGCAAAAAATTTTTAACTATCGATTATGTAGGGCAAGAAGAGTTGTCGAAAATGCATTTGGGATCCTGTCTAGCAGATTTTTAATATTTAGAAGACCAATGGATACAAATCTGAAGACCACAGAGTTTATAATAATGTCCCGTTGTGCATTACATAACTATTTGCGCCCAGAAACATTTGTAAATACAGAAAGCAATGCATCATTTAATGTACTGCCAAATATTCGACACGAAGGAAGAAATTTTTCATCAACCCTTGCTCGTGACACTCGAGAAGAATTTGCAGATTATTTTGTCACTCTCGGGGATATAGATTTTCAGTGGTCAAAAATTTAACAATCATATTTGCATAATGACATTAATATTTGTAGCATTTATTCAAAAGTAATGTAAGCAATAAAAAAGTAAATACATACCTGTGTTAATTGAGATTGCAGAGACTCCAAATTCGATATAGTTTTTCGGGGGATTATCACATCATTCAAAAATTTCATGTGGTCAAACCACGGTACTATTGGAATATACACGTCATCTGTACTACTTCCAGTTCGTTGATTCTCAGTACTCTTCTTTTTCTCCAATAAATATGTCTCTCTTATTGAAGCAATTTTCTTCTTTATGGTTTCCTCGTCCAACTCCAGTTTTTCTGCTATATTTGTAAATGCAGCTTTCCGTTTAATAGTATTTTTGTACGCTGGGGACCTGATGTCCCATAAACATTCATTTTCCCTATATAATTCGATCAAAGTAAAAAGTTTCTCATCTGAGAACGCAATGCGTTTTACAGATTTCGCCATCTTGCCTATTCAAATTTAACAACTGCTATATAAAAAGTAGAAATATTTCTAGTCAACGCAGTAACTTGGATAACAGTTAACTGCCAACGAAGCACGTATGATTCACACAAATAAACGACTAACAGTAAAGTCACGCCCCCCAAGCAGTCGCTGCGATCGGACTCTACTGCTGTGTGAAACTGCCGCTTTACTAAGTTTGCATGAGTTACGTTTTAAAACACGGTTTCACTCAAAAAAAATATAACTTTATTTTTAATTGAGGTTACACAGTAAATAAAACTAATGACTAAATTAACAGAATTACTGCTTTAACAAGAAAGTAAACTATCAAAATGTACCTAAAACTAATAAATTATCCGTATTTAAGATATCTATCTAAATAAAAAAGGGTCTATTTTAAGGTATGTAAACAAAAAAGGTATTTCCTTCAATATAACTCCTTCCTCCTTAAGATCGGAAAATATTGTTTCCGAAGCGTTGATATTTTCCGGGAATGGTCCTGCGTTGCGGGGTCTTCTACGGAGTCGTCTATGGGGTTGGTTTGTATTCTTGAAACTGTTTCTACGAACTCTATTTCTACATGGATTTTCATTTAGCAGTATGGGGTGATAGGATGATATTGTTTTAGGAATGGAATGAAAGTGAATGATCGTTTTTCAGGGGTTGTCTAAATTGGATTCGAATGTGAATCGTTGAGGTTTTAATAAGTTTTTATGATAAACTCGAGTTTCCGATATTATTTTTGTATCATCGTTGTGAATTGGTGATTTTAGTTTCTTATACCTTTTGTCACTTTTATTTAATCGTGAAATTTTCGTTTTTCTGTAGATAGGTTTGTCTGTTCGATAAAGTTTAGGTTCTTGGCGATCTTGATTGATTTTTGTCGGCTTAGCTTGTTGGTTTTGTAGAAGTTGGGGAAAAAGTTGTTCTTTGATCATTTTTATGTTATCTGCATGAGAGGACATGTATTCGGTGAGCCTTTGTTCTTCATTTAATTCTAAAGGGTTGCAATAGTCTGGCTTCCCTCGAACAATTTGAAAGGGTGTATATTTTGTCGAGCTAGGGTATGAATTATTGTAACTCAGAATTGCGTAATTCATGAGGTTGATTATATCTTCGTTACTTTTGCTATTTTTAAGGGTTAGGATAGTTTCTCCTATGGTCGAGTGGAATCTTTCGATGGGGCTATTGCTGCTAGGGTTTAGACAATTTGTAAAATGGAGTTCTATACCATGAGTTAGACAGAAGTTTTGAACGTTTTCGCTTCTAAATGCTGTTTCGTTGTCTGTGGTAATCTTTCTTGGTATTCCAAAATGATTAAAGTAAACAATTAATTTGTCTGCAATTTGTGTGGCAGTTATTGTTAAAATAGGATAAGCTTGCGCCATTTTTGAAAAACTGTCAATAATTGTTAAGAAATGCTGTCCATGAGTCTTATATACGTCGATGTATACATGATCGAAGGGTTCGTATCCAATGGGTGTTGGTTTTAGGACTATTTTGTTTGGATGCCTTTCATATTTTGATGTTTGGCAAATATGGCAGGTGTTTATATAATTTCTTACGTCTGAGTCAATATTAGGCCAGTAAAATCTTTCTTTAATTGCCTTTAGATTTTCATTGATGCCTCTATGGCTAGTTTTTGTATCGTGATAGTATTTTAATTTAAGCTTCTGATCTTCCGGGTCTGTGATATCCTGTACAAAGGTCCTTCATATCAGGAGATTGAATGCGCTATTCTGGAAGTATTGTCGGAAAATGTTTAGAATATAGGCTTCATGACAATCGTCGTGGAAATATAGACAATAGGTTTTCTAGGGTACTAAATATTCTTTAATAAACATCAATACATCATTTTCTTGTAGGTTATTTGGTAGGTACAAGTAGGTAGTACAATCAGTCTTTGTTTACTAAAGATCTGTTCATTGGTAGTTTTTAGTGGGTTTCCGGGATAAGTTTTAAATAGTATTTGTTTTTTGAAAGAGTTTAATTGTTTTTCAGTGTAATTTGCTCCTAGTATGGGGTTTTCTTGGCTCGAGTGTTGAGTAACCGTGTCATCTGGTGGTTTAATTTGGATGTTCTGTAATATCTTGATTTTAGAGTTCTCTTTTGGTGGTAAGTTACTCAGTATTTCATCTAGTTCGTCGTTTGATATATATATATATATATATATATATATATAGCTTCATTTGGGTCATAGTTATTTAGAAGTGACGTTATGTCATCCTCATCCTCCTTTTGTGTAACTATTTCGTCTTCGATGTGATTAAGTTGTATTCTAGAGAGGGCATCCGCATTTGTGTTGGATTTACCTTTTTTGTAGATTACCTCATAGTCATATTCGTCGCTTTAAACTTTAAACGCCAACGTATAAGACGCGAATTGGGATCTTTTAGGGAAAACAACCACTGAAGCGGTTTATGGTCTGTTAATATTTTAAATTTCCTTCCAAACAGATAAGGGCGGAAATATTTGGTTGCCCAAACTATAGCGAGCAGTTCGTTTTCTATTGTTGAGTAATTGCATTCTGCAGGGTTTAATGTCCTGGATGCATAAGAGATTGGACGGTCTTGGCCAATTGGTCCCTGTGATAAAACTGCACCAATAGCGTAATTAGATGCGTCGGTTGTTAGGATGAAGGGTTTTTCGAAGTCTGGATATTGAAGTACGGGTTCGTTGATTAATATTTTTCTGCAATTATAGAAGCTGTTCATGAATTCTCTATCGTGTGTTATTTTCTTATTTTTCTTTAAACATTGAGTGAGCGGCTTTGTTAGTGCGGCGAAGTTCGGTATAAATCTTCGATAATAACCTATTAGTCCCAAGAAGGATTTTATTTCCTTTGCGGTCTTTGGTACCGGAAATAGCTTCTATTTTTCTTGGGTTTGGTTTAACTCCTTCAGGAGTTACGACATGGTCCAAAAACTCCACGGTTTTGCACAAAAATTCTGATTTATCAATCTGAATCTTCATATTGTTTTCTCTAAGTTTTTCGAAAACCAATTTTGGTTAGATAGTTAGTTATATTAGGATGAAGGTCGCATCGGTGACAGAAACCATTTAGCGACCACAGTGTGTCCTTTAATTGAGACCTTTTGAATGACTACGACGGATGTTCGATTACATTAGAGATTTGGGGTTCTGGGTTTGATAAAGAAGGGCGAGTGTTGAAGAAAAGGGGAATGTTTTCGGATGGTGGTGGGGTGAACGCGTAATGGGGGTTAAGGAATGGAGAGGATGGATGATGAGAGATGTGGGAGAAGTGGAGCGATAGCGGCGACTAAATGTGATCAATGATGGATATTTCTCATAGATAGAGCAGGAGAGCATCCAGGGAGCCGGGTCGGAGAAGAGAAGGGAGGTCGCTAGGGAGGGAAAGTCTGGTCCTGACGTTTTATGTGGCGCGACATTCTATAAGAAAATGGCGGACGGTCAGAGGTTCACGGCAAGAGGAGCAGGTAGGAGGAGGGTCGTTCCTCAGGAGGTGCTGGTGAGTGAGAGCGCAATGTCCCGATCTTATCCTGAACCAGATGGTGGAGATTCTTTTACAGGGGAAGTTTGGAAAATTGTTGAGGAAGTAGGTGGTTTTAACTTCTCTGAGCTTGTTGTGTCCTTGTAATAGGCTCCAGTGATTCTGTAACTGTCCTCTAACAAGGGATTTGACGAAGGAAGGTAGGTCGGTTGAAATTAGAGTGAGACATGGTGATCCATCTGTGGCGGCTATTTTAGCCTCAGAGTCTGCCATCGCGTTTCCGACTATACCGCAGTGGCTAGGGATCCAGAGAAACTGAATGGTGGATCCGATGGCAAGGATATCCTCAATGAGGTCCAGACAGCGGGATATGAGAGGATGATTATCTAATCCCTTTTCCAGAGCTCTAAGAGTATTGGTGGAGTCCGAACATAATGCCCATTTGGATGGTGGTTGGGAGAGTATGAATTGGAGGGATTTTTCAATGGCTAGGGTCTCAGCCGTGTAGGAGCTAGATTGAGGGCTTAGGTGATAGCGGAAGGTTTGGGGAAGGAGAGGATTCCCTAAGGGAAAGAGTACGAATGCAGATCCTACACCAGTTGCAGATTTGGATCCATCAGTGAAAATGATATTGGTTTGAGGAATCGAGTCAAGGATGATATAGAAGTGGTACTGAAAGGAGAGTGCAGGGGTGGATGATTTGTCAAAGCGGAGCAGGGAGAAGTTAAAAGGCACAGAATGTAGGGCCCATGGGGGATGATTAGGAGGGGTAATTGGATAGCAGTCCTGATAAGGGAGATTGTATTTATTCCTGGATTGATGAAAAATCTGGCCCACGCACTCAAGAGGACTAGTTCTGATAAGATGTGGCGGGATAGGTCGAGGATTGAAGAATGAGGAAGCGTGAGGGAGAAATGGTCTGGATGAGAGGCTGTAAGAATAGTTTATAAGCAATTGAAGACGTCGGAGTGTTAGTGTTTCTATCTCAGCCTCACAAAGCAGGCTGGGGATAGGAGTGGTTCGAAAGAGACCGAAGGACAGTCTGATGGCTGTGTTCTGGATGGGATCGATCAAGTTGAGGTAGGAGGTTGGAGCAGAGCGGTATACTATGCTGCCATAGTCTATCTTTGGCCGGATGGCAGTTAGATAAATTGAGCGAAGGGAGCGATAGTCAGCTCCCTAAGTGGAGTGAGCGAGGAACTTTATTAGGCTTAAAGATCTAATGCATCTAGATTTTAGATCAATGAGATGAGCCTTCCAGGTTAGGCGGTAGTCAAATGTTAGGCCCAAGAATCTACCGGTGGATTGAGTTAGGATATCCCGATCTAGGAATGTGAAGGATTGGAGTCTAGAGCAAGAATTTTTTCTGCAGAAATGTACGATGTTGGATTTTTCAGGGGAGAAGTTAAAACCGGAGCGGGTGGACCAAGTAGAGAGCTCACCGAGGACACTCTGGATTCTTCTCTCGTAGACGCGCGGGCTGTGGGAGGAATAATAAAACAGAACGTCGTCCGCATAGAGGCGAAACTGCACTTTACCTTCGAAGAATTCAGAGATGCTATTAACTGCTATATTGAATAGGGTGGGGCTAAGGACGGATCCCTGCGGTACCCCATTCTCTTGTGGATGATAAGAGGACATGTGACCTCTGATTCTGACTGAGAAGAGGCGGTTGGTCAAGAAGTTGTGAATGAATTTTATTAATGAGCCTCGATAACCCCAAAGGTGCAGAGACTTGATGATTTGGTATCTCCATACAGTATCAAAAGCAGACTTCATGTCCAAAAAGGCGGCTATGAGGTGGTAACCTCGTATAAATGCTTCCTTGATATTCTGGTCGTAAGCAACTAAGTGGTCTAGAGTAGATCTATGCAGGCGAAATCCTAGTTGATGTTTGTCAAGAGGAGAGTTTTTCTCCAAGAGCCAGGATAGCCGTCTGAGCACCATTCGTTCGAGAATTTTGCATATGTGGTCGGTCAGGGATATTGGGCGGTAGCTTGAGGTAAGAGTACGGGGTTTGCCAGGTTTATGGATAGGTATCAGGATGGAGTTTCGCCATGAAGATGGGAAAGATCCGGTGATCCAGATGTCATTATATATTTCGAGGAGAAATTGGATAGCTGAGGGAGGTAGTTGTCGGATTAGAGGGGATTAGATGGGTATTAGATCGGGGCCTGGAGCACTTGGTCTACATTTGGACAAAGCCCATTGTAGCTCTTTTAGAGTGAAGGGAAGGTTGTAGTGAGAAGGTTGGGGTTCGCAGAAGTTGAGAGGGAACTCATTTTGTTCTTTATATCTGATGAATTCTGGGGAGTGGCCTGAGTTGCTGAAGACTGAAGTGAAGTGGTCGGCAAAACACTCAGCTTGGTCTATGTCAGAAGTGATCCAGGTTCCATTGTGCAGTAAGCCCTGGATGTGACTGGTTGGTCTTCCTTTGAAGACCTTGATCTTTTTCCAGAATATGGTAGTTGATTGTTGGGGACCGATGGAGCTAACGAACGAAGACCAGGAGGCTCGTTTCGCCGCTAGAATTGTTCTTTTGGCAGCAGCCCTAGCTCGTTTGAATTCGATAAAGTTCTCTGGAGAAGGATGGTGTTTGAACCTATTGAGGGAGCTCTTTCTGTGCCTTATAGCTCTAGCAACCTGTGAGTTCCACCATGGTACGGGGGGACGATGGCGATTGTGTTCTGAGTGGGGAACAGATTTTTCGGCAGCCGTCTTGATGTTCTGTATCAGGACATAAATGTTGTGATCGGGCTCTCCTGACACTATTTTTTGGAGAGGGAAAGAGGAATGGTAGGTGTCCCAGTTCGCTTTGCGGAAATTGTATAATAGTTTAGGTGGGGATTGACTGTGATGAGAAGGGAAATGTATTAGAAGAGGATAGTGATCGCTGCCGTGTAGATCCCCAATAGGGCTCCACTGTAAATCCGAGAAAAGATTTGGGGAGCAGAGTGAAAGGTCGATGGAGGAAAGTGATCCTGTTGATAAGGAAACGTGAGTGGGTACTGGGGAGTTCAAGATGGAAGTGGAGGTGTTTAGTAAAATGTTTTCTATCCATTGACCGCGAGGATCTGTGTGGGTTGAGCCCCAGGATGGACTGTGTGCATTGAAGTCTCCGCATAATATAAAAGGGTGGGGAAGTTGAGAAATTACGTCCTGCAAATCCTCATATGATATGGGGGAGGCAGGGGGAAGGTAGATGCTGCAAAGTGTGAGAGCCGTCTGGTGTTCTAATCGGATGGCGATTACTTCCAATGGAGAGTTTAAGTGAACTGGAGAGCAGTCTATCGAATGGTGAGTCAGAATGGCTACTCCGCCGGAGGCCCTAGCAGCATCGGTTCTGTCCTTTCTAAATATATTGTAACTTTTGAACCTGTACGTGTGGTTAGGTTTAAAGTTTGTCTCCTGCAGGAGTAGGACTAGAGGATTGTATTGCGAAGAAATGAGCTTGAGCTCATCGATATGGGTGGCGAAACCTCCAAGATTCCATTGTATTAGGGTGAAGGTAAGTTTGAAAATGTGGAGTAAGATCTAAAGAGATAGGAATGATTATCTAGTTCTTGTTAATGGTTCACTTAGGTGGAAGGTCTCGAATATGCTGATCAGAGAAATCGTCCATCATCATGTCCTGAACAGAGTCAGGAGGTCTTTGTTTGGAAGGATTGATTTCCTTTTTCCCCGATTTTTTATTGGAAAGGGTACTCCTTGTAGAGGAGTCCGAAGAGGATCTGGAGAGGGGGGCTGTATTAGATCGGGCTTTGGAGGGTATTTCCTTTGGAGAGTGCGGAGGGAACCGCACTCGTCGTCGATGCAATCGCATCTACACTAGAGAAAATTTTAATATCACAATGAATTTCGAAAAATAATTTGGGGCCTGATTGTACCAAGATGTGTATTGCAACTAAATTGTGGGCTTATGAGCTGATTATCTGGATTTCTAAAAATGTATTCCCTCATACTAGGAAGATTAGCAATTCGCAGAGACATTTCTTTAATTGTTTCAACACCCCAATTACTTCAGCTTTTGTATCTAATTTCAATTCCTCCGAAATATTTTGTAAATCCTTATGGAGCGACAGAAGAAAATATTTGTCATCGTCGTTATTATTGTCTTCTTTTACTGCTTTATTCACACGCTCAGCCAAAGTATCAATAAGTTTATCCTCTGAAGCCTGGAGAGATTCATTTTATTTTTTATGGTTTGCATCGAATTTGTCCCTGATCTTCACTTTATTGTTTTGAGAAGATCAACTTCCGCTAAGCTGTTTAACTTCTCAGCTCTGGGTTCTGCTAGTGAAAACAAAAAGGAGAGATGGTGAAAAAGCACATACTGTCTCTTATTGGATGTTGCAGAGCCACTCTTTATTGATTTATTCTTTTTTACCTCTCTATTAAAATTATCTCTCAATGTTTTCCACTTTCTTAGATAAGTTTTTCCTATAGCAAAAAAGTGGAAGTTATAAATATTTAAGCCGCACTTTTTTAATTAAATTTTTTTTGGCTTTTGGATTTTGACAATTGGATGTGCATGTGACTATACAAAATTACAGATTTGAATTTAAGTGTGAAACGAGGAAATCCACTTTTTTTTAAATGCGACATGTAAGCACTAGTATTTATTAATTATATTTTATAGTATTTATTTATTAATATATATATATATATATATATATATATATATATATATATATATATATATATATATATATATATATATATATATATATATATTTTTTTTTTGCTATTTGAAGGAATGCAAATTTGAATTTTTGCACAGTCAGACACATTGATGGGTGACGTTTTTTAAGATACTCAACTGAAATCTGAATTTTAAAGTAAGCCTACTACGAATTCACAAACAGGTTCAATTCTCGATATTTTGCTTGGCGTTAGATATATCGAAAAAAGTTATTAAAAAAAGTTGTTCAGGATGTTATTCTAACCCCATATACCATAATTTTGTGTATAGACCAAAATAATGAAAAAAATAAAAATGTGAATTTTATCCTGAAACTCGGGTTAAAATTATTATTTTAATCCGAATATTTCGGAAAATTCGGAATATTTTCCGAACAACTTTTTCTAATAACCTTTTTCGATATCTCTAACACGAGGCAAAATATTTAGGATTGACCTTGTTTGTCAATTCGTTGTAGGCTGGCTTTAAAGTTCAGGTTTCAGTTGAGTATCTTAAAAATGACACCCATTCACCTGTATGACTGTGCAAAAATTCAAATCTGTATTCCTTGAAAATAAAATTAAAAAATGTATAGCAAATGTATTTGGAAATCGAAAAATCTTAAATTATATTTCTCTGGTTTCAGTGTTTTCAATTTCTTCATCTGAATCATCGTTATACATATCTGGTCCTCAAGTACCATCTTTCTCGTTCTAATCGCTCGTGTTCCAGCAACTTATCGTCAATGGCTGAACTTTCATCATGCACATCACTCTGATTATTATCTGAATTTTCATGATTCTCGTCATTCTGGTTAATATCTACTTGAAGATTATTACCGCCCCCTTCGTTCATAAAACTAGGGATATCTTCATTAGCAAGTGTATCGAGAATCACATTATGGTCATCTGTATCTTGTAAATTAGGTCTGTTAGAAATGTCCGATTCATTGCTACATGTAATTCCGACACCCGCAACGCTTGTTTGCACCATTACTTGTGCAACCATAAAACATCTAAAAAACAGTTTGTTAGTAATTTTAAAATTTGTAATTTGCAGGAAAGAGTTATAAATTAATGTAGTTTCTTACTTTTGTTGACAATTCTTTCGATGCGGCATCATCAGTGGTCATTATCGGCACCATCATTGGTGCCATCATTGGTGCCATTGGTGCCATCAAACTTGACTCGTTTCTAGCCCCATAGTTCTAGCTGCAGGTTATTGCCAGACCAATTTTGGATCTGATAAAAAACTGTTTTCGCATGTTGAAGTAATGCTGGAGGTTAGCTTGAGAGTCGAATCTCTCTCTGAGACTGAGTAGCTAGAGTAACAAAACGTTTGTAACGGATTTTACCAATTGACAAGTTGTCATCATTAATCTCGTATAACTGCATTATAAATTTCATTGCTACTTCTTCTAACCTTTCAATACTACTGTCGGAATTATGAAATACTTGCGAAACTTCCCGTTAACTTTGATTTTTCTCCAAAAACTTAATCATGCCTTTTTTCCCTTTACCAAAAATAGCTGGGTGGTTTCAGCTAGCAAATGCATTTGCAAGTAAGATACATTTCTTAAATCTGCTGTTTTCAGAGGTAGAGTCCAATGCAGTATTACATTTTTACCAGCACTCAATTTATAAAAATACTAGCGGTACCATGCCACGCTTCGCTGTGACTGCATGGATGAGAAATGAGCAACAAAACAAATATGTTTCATATAAGTTTAATTTTACAATACTTGTGGATATACAATATTTTTTGTTTTTCCATTGTCTGCGTAGATATAAAGGCTATCTGGTTTACCGACACGGGAACACGCAATATACAGTTGTCCATGTGAGAAGCAATCCGTATCTAAATTTATACCACATAATTCCAAAGATTGACTGAGCTTTATTGAATATTATTGCGATCGCCAATGGAATTGGGAATTGAAGTATTTTAAATTGGAATGGTATATCGGTTGGGATCATGGGAGTTCGAGAAATAAGGACATCTTCATCTTTGAAAAGCCCGGTTAAAATCGTTGCTTCCAGTACGTTGTTCATCAATTTCGTAACTACGAGTCGCGTGCTGTTGCAGAGTTTTAGCTGATTAATTTTCCGCAACATGATAATTGGCACACCTATTTTCATTTTTAATATGTGTTGTGGCATTCCTGGCTGATCAAGTGAGTTCAAAAATTTCGTTGGATAATTAACTGCTTCAGCTGCTTCTACAACGATATCTATCGACTTATATGTAATTTCCTCACTTTGGATGCTGGATTGAATAAAATTAAGTTGATAGACATCTTTGTTTTTAGCGGCAAGCTTGTTCACTGAGCTGAGTTCAATCGTGATTCCTATAATTAATTTGAATATTAGGAAATACCTTTTCGATCAGTTCTTCTTTCGATATTACTAAATTACAAAAATTATCAGGCAATGATATTCGAATAATTTTGAATAATTGAAATAAATAAATAAAATTGAATAATTTAAAAATAATAACTTAAATAAATAAGTCAAATATTAGTTAAATAAATAAAAGATTTAAATTATAATTATAAAAATTTAATATTTTTTCTGTCCATCTCTCATACAAAACATAACCTGTACTTACGATTTGGCGAACGGCACAGTTCAATCAAGTACCTCGATTAAGGGGAATATTTTATTCAGATTGTATAATAATCTGAATGGGATGCAAGTGGATACTTTTTTTTGTTAATAAACAATGTGATTGTTTCCTGCCACGTGTTTCACATGCGACTGGGGTTGTTGTTGGCATATATATATATATATATATATATATATATATATATATATATATATATATATATATATATATATGCTTATATGAGGTTAAAAATATTGTATCTTGTAAAAATAAAACCTTTTTTAAAAAAGTAAAGTTGCTTTGAGTGATATAACAAATTGGCGCAGTTAGTAGGATTCTGAAAAACTTCGAAGGAACAAGGCAGTTCTAACAATCGACGGTGGATCCCAATTCTTTAATCAGAAGAACCCAAACAACCGGACGAGTCCTCACTCAACTTGCTACGGAAGGAATACCTGGTGAAGCCCCTGGTACAACATGTTAGAGAATAAGACAACTCCAAGAGAACTTCATGCAGTCCACGATCATACCGTAAGTGAGTCATCACGTTATACAATTTTTTTCTTTTATTTTTATTCGAATTTAACACTGTTCGATTTTCCAGTTATTCATTATAATTAAGTTATTACGTTATTATTAAATCAATCAAAATGGCTACAAACCAAAACGTAACTGAATTTGAAGAACCATATAAATTGTCCGAAATATTTTCGATAATACCGGAATATGAAGTCGACCAAATATTTTTAAGCACATTTCTGAATGCGTGTGCATGTGCATATAATATGTCAAATACGGAACAAAATAATCTATTAGTCATTCACATAAAAAATAAATTAAGAGGCAAAACAGCTCAATTAGTAAACTCAAGGAATCCTAATTCATTTCTTCAAATCAAACAACTCCTAAACCTATATTTTGGCGATTATAGAGATCTTTCAGCCCTAATCCAAGACTTACAGAGGCTGAAACAACTCCCAAACGAATCTGCCCTTACATTTTATAGCAGACTCCAAGTGCTTAATGCGAAAATGCATTTTTGTATTCATAAATCATACAATTTAACCCCAGAACAAAAACAAGCACAAATATGTCTTATCGAAACAATGGCCCTTAATACACTTCTAACTGGACTTGAACCCCGATCAGGACAAATGATTCGTGCAAGTCAACCACGAGATCTTCCGGAAGCACAATCCCGTATCCGTCGAGAATTACAATTATCATATTCGAAAACATAAAATTCAACAAGCCCGTTACAAATATCCAAATTAAATCGCAAAATAATACACCGAGAAAACCACAATCGCAAATTTTAAAATGTTTCTCATGTGGCAAAAGCCGTCACTCTTCCAATCAATGTCATTTCCGACAACAAATTGCGTACAGCCCAAGTAACGTCCAATCAAACTTTCAAAGATCACCCAATTTTCAACAGCAAATCAGACCTAATAATTTCCAAACTTCACAAAAACCATTTCCACAACAAAGTCAATTTCAACCAAGACCTACAGTCATAAGAGAAAACCCTAATTTCCTACAAATCAACACCGAACTCATTACGCTGGTTTCAATAACAATCAAGACTATTCTGCAAACGACGAAGAATATTATATATATTATTATATAACTATGAAGAACCCGATGTTTATTATGAAGAATATCCCGAATGCTCATATGATCACCAAAACATCTATCCGGATTTGAATTTTCCCGAACAAACCTTCCTATAAAGCCACTGCTGACTCTTAAATCTCAAAATCTCTATTACATAAAAGACACTACAAATACTTTCAAATTACTTATCAAGGCGCAGGAATTTCCATATTTAAAGAAAATACCGTTAAACGTTTTCCTCAAAGATCTCCCGAACAAATTACAATTCAAGGCATAACCAATCAAAAATTGTTTATTACCGAATCAGCACTTGTACCATTTGCTTTAAACGACCCTCATAAAGTATATATTTTCAACCTAGATATCGATTTCGATGGTATTTTAGGCCTAGATTTTTTGGAACATGATAAACGTGTGATCGATTTAAAAACGAAACAATTAATAACGAGCTTTAATAAATATCCTCTTATTCAAAGTCGAAAATCAAGAAAAATTTAACGAAATTATAAATGAACCAATACGTAATCCTATTTCAATTGAACCGAGAACAGAAAAAATATTTAAATTAAAATGTAACTTATCAAATACGGATGCTCTTAACTCAAGAAAAAGAAAAAGTCAGAATTCCAAACGCTTTAGTTCATGTAAACGAAAAAGGTGAATTTCATACGACGATTATAAACGCAAACACGATCCCAAAAATTGTCGACTTTTCAGAAATATTACTTGAACCATATGATGACATTGACCCCATTTTTAATTACACGAGCACTAAAAGCGATATTAACATACCGGTTGATAGAAAAGAAACAATTTTGCATCAACTACGAATTAATCATTTGAATGGCGAAGAAAAAGAATATATAACGAATCTATGTATCGAATTTAGTGACATATTTTATTTAGAAGGCTATAAATTATCATTTACCAATGAAATTCCACATCCAATATAAACCGATATTGCAAGACCTATATCAACAAAATCATATAGATATCCTCATATCCACAAAGAAGAGGTGAAGACTCAAATAAATAAAATGCTAGATGAAAATATAATTAAACATTCATTTCACCCTGGTCTTCTCCAGTTTGGGTAGTACCTAAGAAGCTCGATGCTTCAGACAAACAAAAATTGAGAGTAGTCATTGACTATCGCAAGTTAAATGAAGTTACCGTCAATGATAAGTACCCGTTACCTAATATATCTAACCTCCTCGATCAATTAGGGAAATGCCAGTACTTTACAACCCTCGATTTGGCCTCAGGATTTCACCAGACTGAGATCAATCCTGATGATATTCCAAAAACAGCATTTTCCGTAGACAATGGTCACTACGAGTTTGTACGTAAGTCATTCTGATTAAAGAACGCACCGTCCACCTTCCAACGCGTCATGGATAACATTCTCTTAGGAATTCACAATCAACGATGCCTTGTGTACATCGATATCATCGTATTTTCATCAACTATTCACGAACACATGACCCGGCTTATTGAAATATTTACAAGACTCCGAAATGCTAATCTAAAAATACAGCCTGACAAATGCGAATTCTTAAGAAAAGAAGTTGCATATCTTGATCACATCATCACCGAAGATGGTGTAAAATCAAATCCATCTAAAATAAATCGCATACAAAATTTTCCACAGTCCAAAAATCCAAAGGACGTTAAATTATTCCTTGGTTTAGGAGGTTATTACCGTAGATTTATACCGAATTTTACAAAACTATCAAAACCATTAACAAAATTTCTTCAGAAAGATGTTCCCTTTTTCTTGACTTCGAATGTAAATCATCCTTCAGCGATCTAAAAACGGCACTTATATCAGATCCAATTCTTAGATACCCAAATTTTGAAGAACCATTTGTTCTGATCACCGCTTTTGCTATTGGAGCGGTCCTTTCTCAACGTCCAGTAGGTAAAGATATACCTGTAAGCTATGCTTCTAGAACACTGTGTAACGCTGAAACTAAATACTCCACAATAGAACGAGAATTACTCGCTATTGTCTGGGCAGTTAAACACTTCCACCCCTATTTTTTTGGCAGAATATTTACCCTCGTCACAGATCACCGCCCTTTAATATGGCCTTTCTCTATTGAAGAACCAGGAAGTAGACTAGCTACATGGAGACTTAAGCTAGAGGAATACGACTACAAAATCGAATATAAACCTGGTAAAATTAATAAAAATGCCGACGCATTATCGAGAATCAAAATTAATAACTTCCAACAATGTGCAAACCTCCAATCGAAAATACCAATTTTAGCATCTAATGACTCTGAGGAAAGAGACGATATAGACGAATCGAAATCAGAGACACTAACCGAAGATCAAGATCAAAAAGTAACCGAAGAGTATAATAACTTTGTACACGCTTACAAAACAAAATCAATAATTGATTATTCGAATATAGAGTGTTACCCGTTTTGGGGCTTCAAAAAAAGTACCCTTCAAAAAAAATACAATATATATTAATATGGTGAATATTTCCCAGGGCTAATTACTGCTCAGAGAACATGAGATTCTCAGGCGATAAAAGAAAACATTATTCGGTACTTAGACATTTATTATCATCATTTAAAAAAATATCGTGAAAGCCAAAGAATAGGAGAGGGATTTTTGGTTATAATCAGAAATTAACTATGTTAGTAAAATACAGACACTTTAGTAAAGATGTCTTATAGATAAGAAACAGTAATAAACCTAATATAATATGACTAGTAAGATGATAACTTATCTGTGGTCAGCCAATCCACGAAACTCCCCGATGAGTGTCGCACGGGCCACGTGAAGCGGAACGTTGGTCTGTCTACCCCTTACGGTTTCCGATATCCCATGGGTCTGCTCCTGTGGGTCGTGAGGACTTCGAGGACACCCAAAGACGTGCGTGGAAAGAAGCCAAAGAGTCACCCGGATTAACCACGTGTACAGGAAAATATGAAATTAGGGAATCAATCCACTACCAAAAAAAAAACCCTATCTGGGTTAAAAAAGAATTATTCGTCGGACGACAAATAATCGTACGGCCACGAGGGTTCTCTAACTACGATGGTCCAAAATATACCTCGATAGGTTTCGGGGGCAGCTCGCAGTGTGTTAGCAATAAAAATCCAGCAAAGCTGACAAATAAACTCGGCACTATTCTCAAAATATCCCAACTCCAAGATTCTAATCAGCGGAAATTCTGCACTGGGTCAAGGCCTATTGCTGCACTGTCCACTGCTCTCGAAGGTGGTCGGAAGGAGAAGAGATAGGAGAAGACCAAAAATGGTTCCTTCCAAAATCAAGCCCGCGAAGTAATTTTGTAGCTCTCCGCTAGAGTACTGCCAATCAACCAAACTACCAGTACCGGACTGAGATGAATCAAAGTGAGTGAAAAGTGTTTTGTAGTGATTCCAGGAAGATAAACTAAACTAAAATAAAGATAAACTAACGAAACATGGTACCGACCCTCTGCCAAAGTCTAATCAAATATTAGCAAGAAAATACGTAATCAACTCTTACAAATTCTCGATACGGTCGCAACAAAGTACGGCCCTGTATCCCGACTTACTACGCAGTACCGGATATGCAAAATAACCACACACCAGGCTCAACGCAAAATGTACTCCATTTCCTTTTCAGTACCTTCGCCAAAATGGCAAAATATGGAAAGTCTAAGTAACTGAAATTCCAACACAATACAACCAAACCTGGTAAGCAAATATAACCGTAACAAGAGATAACAAACGATCAATTATTAGACAAAGCTCATAAAAACATTATTACCTTTTATTGGCAAAATAAATTAGAGGATATACATCTTCCAAGAAAATATTGATCTTAATGAAAACGAAGTAAACGTTCTACAAAGTAAAACAGTAAAAGACCGTAATTATTTCATAATTTTCCTTAATTTCAATCCTGAAAGTGTAATTCAAAAAATATTTTACTCTTTCTATAACGATCAAAATAAATTCGATAGTTCCAAAATCTATTACATTGAAAATAATTTGGATTTGCCAATTCTAGAAATAATATCCTTTGTATTCTCGAACGAAGACATTAAATTTAAAATCTGTCAGAACATCATAAAGATACCAGACCGAGATGAAATACCAATCATCCTAGACCAGTACCATACAGGAAAAAAACAACATAATTCGCGGAATAAATTAAACTATTCCTGGAATGAAATCAAAGTATAATTGGACAGGACTTATGAAAGATGTGGAACAATTTATTAAAAGTTGTGAAATCTGCCAGAAAACTAAAATTTGCAGAAGAAACCATAGTATACCCCTGGTCATTACAGAAACACCGAAAACAGCATTTGAGAGAATTAACATAGACATTTTCGACTTCGACTTCCTCAGCCAAGTTTTTTAGTTAGCCCGGAGGCTCCTACTAGTTTCTAATGAGATTCAAACCCTAAGATGGGCGCTTTTTATGTTTTGGAGGTCTCTAGCTGACCTTTGACCTGCCGGAATTGAAGATTCCGGCTGTCATTTAAGTTAAAAGAAAGACAAGAAGGATAGTATTTCAATTATTAGAAGTCCTGGCGAACTTCTTGAGGTTAACAAGAAAGGAAAAAAAGCAAAAAAGCTAGATTTCTATTTTTTATTATTTTTACTTCCATCGGAAATTCGATGGAGTTTTCGCCGAATGGCATTCCGAACGATCCAAAAAGAGTGACCGATCGGCCGCCATCCGACGACGCTGGGGAGTGTGCATCATTCTGTTATTTATAGTCGAAGCGGCCTTACGCAAGCCAGGAACCGATATTCGATTCCCTTCTGCTTGCCGCCCGTACAATGACATTGGGGATTGTTTTTTGGCTCCATTTACCCGGGAGGTCCGGGTAAATTTTCCGGAATTTTCCGGACGAGCGGGTTTTCTCTTAGAGAGGCTTTTAGAACAAACTTCTCGTAAGCTTTTTCAAAGAATTGCGAAACCGTGGGATTCCGGTTTCGGCATGAATTTGGGTGTTCCGAACAAACTATGGAGCGTTGAGCGCCAAATGCAAGGTTTTGTTCTGAAGAACTTGTAATCTGTGCACCGAATAAGGTGACACGAAGCGAAAATACACTATTAGACCGTATAAATATACGGATCTAATTAAAGTATTATAAATATTTACTTTGATGCAAGGGTTTAGCTTGCTCGACCTGGAAATCAAGGGGTACGCGAGTTTGAAGATACCGTACCCCTTACTTAAAGTTAGCTGGATTTGACTAGACCATTGAAGAGAGCGGTCGAAATGTAGGCCTAGATAGGTTGCTTTTTGCAACCACGGAATAGGCATTTTGTCAACCAGCAGTCTGGCTGCGCATTTAGGGCGCTTTCTGGTGAAGATAATCGCCTGGGTCTTTTTAGGATTGACCTGCAGGCGCCAGAATTTAAGCCAGGAAATTTCAACGTTAAGTTGCTTTTGCAGTCGGTTATGAATAGCCGACGCATGACGTGACGTGACAAAGAAGGCAGTGTCGTCTGCGAAAAATGCAGAACTAATGTCACTATAACAGGGAATTTTGGCTATGTACAGGTTGTACAAAGCCGGGGAAAGGGGTGAACCTTGAGGGACGCCCGACTCTATGGGCTTTCTCGTTGAAAGGGACGAATTAATCTTTACCTGAAAGGATCTGCCTGACAGGAAAGAGCGGATTAGTATGGTAAGATCTTTAGGAAAACCTAATTCCATGGTCTTATAAATAAGACCACGGTGCCATACTTTGTCAAAAGCTTTGGAAATATCGAGAAACACAGCGCCAACGCACTTTGTTAATCGAAAAGCCTGGTGTATTTCGCCAGCAAGCCTTGGCATTGCTGCAGGGACGAATGTCCCTTTCGGAACCCGAATTGCTCGTTAGGTATTATACCTTTGCTGTCGGTAAAGTCATTTAGTGCGGTAAGAATGACCTTTTTGGCTATCTTGGAAAGATTATTTAGAAGGCTTATGGGCCCAAAATCAGAAGAGAGGTTCGCGCCTCTCTTCTTCGGAATAACTGCTAAATTAGCATGCTTCCATGAAGCGGGAAAATATTGCAAACGCAGAATGGAATTCACGATATTCGTGATTTCTTCGATTTGCTTGCTATGAAGCTTTCGGAGCTGCTTGACGGTGATACCGTCGCAGCCCGGAGCTTTGTTTGGGGCGAAACTACGAATGATAGCCACTACTGACTTTGGAGAAATCAGGTAATCCTGCAGATACGAAATTTCAGGCTTGTCGGAAAGCCGCGCGTAAGTGCGGTCGACTGCCCGTTCTTCCGCCTGCGCCTCGGTCAGCCTCGGACTGGTCATCTCGAGTCTAAAAGACTCCGCCAGCATTTCAGCTTTTTCCAAGTCGGAGACGGCGAAAGAAACGCCATCATCCGACTTCCATGGCACTTGCGTGCCGTGTGACCAAATTGTTGGCAGTTGAAACACTGACCAACTTGGTTTGAGGGTTTTTGGGTCTGGACTCGGATGTGTTGGTCCAGAAAATATTTTGTGTTAGTGATGCCTTTTTCGGTCTTAGGCACCGTGATTTGAACAATGGCCAGAGGGCCTTTTTTGTTCTGCCAACGTTGAACGTTGGTCGGATGATAGCCCAAAGACTCGAGCTCGGCTTTGACGTCCTCGATGGGGATGCTTTCGAGGATGCCACGGAAAAGAACGCGAAGATTGCGTTCATCAGGGGTGGTGTACGAATGGTACGGATATTTACGATCATCTAGGAATTTAGTAAATTCCCGATGATCTTTTGATGTCAGTGGCTGGAAGGAAACCCCTTTGGGTTTCGTGGTAGAAATACCGTGGTTGATGTTCAGCTGTTTACACAGCCGTACCACTTGTTGGAATGCCGCCTTGTCATGTAAAACGACCGGCGGCGCCTGGTATTTTCTCACTGGCTGGCCAGAATTTCCGACGGAAGATGCCGGTTTCTGGCTGGCCGCGACAGGGACCTGTGTGGGCGGGGCTTGGGTCGGAGACTCAGATGCCCCGTTAGAACGGGAACCCACTGCCTGTGTCTTCGACAGTGCGGGAAAATGCACGTCGTCAACTTCCAAACCCTCGGAAACGGAGGCCGAAAGTTGGCCTCCGAGTTCAGTTTGGGGAATACTTACCTGTGGTAAGTATTCCCCAAACTTACCTTACCAAACTTACCCCTTACTTACCTTACCAAGTATTACCCAAACTTACTTACCTGTGGTTCCAGGTTTTCTTCTTCTACCCCGGATTCCTCCTCTTCGGAATCTGCCTTACGCGGCAGCGACGCTGACCGCTTCTTCCTGTGGCGCCTTTTCTTCTTTTCTTGGACTGGCGCGGGGGCTCCGGATGTCCCTTGGTCTTGCGGGACATCCCTCTTCTCCTGGAGACGGAGCATTTGCCTCATCAGGTCTTCGTTTCTTTTCGCTGCGGCCACTATTTCGGCCTGCAGCCTGGCGTTTTCTTCCTGAAGCGCTGAAAAGTGCTTCTCAGAGACCACTCGGGCCTCTTTCTCCTCCTGGAGCAACGCCAGTGCTTTTTCTAACTGCTTTCCAATCCGCTGAATCTCCAGTTCGGCCACTTCCTTCATGGCCACTTCTTCCAAGAGCTCGGATTCACTACCCGAGCTCTCCATATTCTTTTAACGCGTTTTAACCGTCCGCGAAACGTAACGGGTTTTAACGGTCGTTATCGATTTTAGATCACGCCACCTGCGCGGTACACTTGTGCGCATGCGAGGGAGCTCAGTGAAAACACGTCTACTATCTACGACATCCAACACAAGACTTTTTCGACATTTTCGAATATCCTACAAGAAATTATGCTCGCACAATACGAGACGAATTAATAAAATTTACACAGGTCTATCCGATCGAAAACAAAAAGTCTGCTACCGTTGATAATACACTGTTAGCATTCTTCCAACATTTTGGCACACCATTGAGAATACATTGCGACTATGGCCGAAAATTCGACAATATACTAATGAAGGGCTTATGTGAACTTTACGATGTGAAATTAACTTTCTCCAGTGTTGGACATCCACAATCAAATGGCTCTCTGGAAAGATTTCACGCAACACTGACCTAAATGATTAGAGCTCACGAAGCCGAAAATCCAAATGAACATCCATTCAATATTTTACCTTACGCAATTATCTGCTATAACAACACCAAAAATAAAATGCATGGTTCAGACTCATATCAGTCTATTAAACCAAGTCGCACCCTCAGTAGACAAGAAGTATAAAGAAATTATTGCAGATACAAGAAAGTATTATTTGAGACAAAACGAGGCATATTTAATGGTGTAGGCACAGTATGGAAATATCTTACTGGTAACTTAGATGCATCAGACGGTGAATATTTCAATGATTGCATTAATAGAATAATACAAGATGAATATGATATACAAGATCTCTTAAAGAAACAGATTTCAGTAACATCAGTAACAAAAAATTTTAATGACTATTACAAATCTTGAAATCGATGAGAAAATATTAAGTTAAAGTTTTAAGCTTATGTGAATCTCTAATGGAAAGCTGTATCTTTCTCGAAGATTCAATTAATACAATAATAGATTCAATAACCTTTGCTCGTATTAAAATATTACATGGCTCGATCATTACGCCTTTAGATTTGATTGACTAATTGCAAGAAATCTCTAAATCTCTTGTTAAAAATAATTTACCATTAGCAACTTACTCTTCAACTATCGCTGATTATCTTGACGTAATCGAATTAGAAGCTTATCAATCTGATTCTAAAATAATATTTGTACTTAAAATCCCTCTTGTCGAACCAGAAACTTACACTCTTTATCATCTTTATCCAATTCCAGTATTGGATAATCGAACAGGAGTTTTTCATATGTTACCAACAACTCACAAATATATTGAGCGTGATGATGATTCATTATTGTATGTATCACCACGAAATTTGGACAATTGTAAAACCTTCCTGGAAATACAAAAATCTGCTTCAACATCCTACCGTATCCCATAGACAGTGATGCGATTTGCGAAGCACAATTACTTCGACAACTAAATGGATTGCCAAAAACTTGTCAAACGCCACACCTTTTTGCTAAAGACTACAATGTTCACGAAATTGATCAAAATTTTTGGTTAATAACTGTTTCCGATCCCATACCAATTACCTTCAAATGCGGTAAAAGAGAAGCAAAATCTAAAATAATAAAAACCAACAGTCTTCTAAAACTACAATCTGAATGCAACGCATTTATTGGAACCACAAGAGTTCATGCCAATTATGCGATCGATAAATATTAAGAAATAACTTATAGAAATCATCCAGTATTAATTCCATATAATTGCTGTGAGGATATCCCAGATAACTTATACGTTCCGGAATTAAAACCTCTGACATTAAACAAAATTAACATCGAAGATTTAAACATAGCACAGCTTAAACTCAAATCAATATTCAGACGAACTGGATAAAATATTAAGCTGATCACCAGTAACCAAATATACCCATTGGTTTACCATATTTACCATAGTATTGAGTGTTCTAATCGTACTGCTTTATATGTTGTATAAATGTAGAAGACGCCGCCTTATTGGGATCGAATTTCCCAGCGACAATCCACCGCCACCTCCGATGTTCAAACCTAATCATGTATTTCAACAGCGACTGAAGAAGCTCCTTCCCAGAAGAAGAACAAGTACTCATTCCAACGAAACCCTCGATGAAATTGAACTAAATTAGCCAAAAGTTGTTGCCAAATCATCAACTTTTTCAAAAAAAAGGGAGCTGTTATATGTGGTTATAAACAATATTATTACACAACATTGTGCAATTGCAATCCCATAGCTATCAAGTTTCCAAGATGACCTCATTCCATGGTCAAATCCGCCAGTTCTCGCAAAAGACGCTGAACAAGCCCTCAAGCATCACCACCACCTACATGGTTGCCACCCAGAAGATGGCTAATAGACACTTTTTACCGTTCAAATAGTAAAATCACCAAGATATTGTGTGCATTACTTGATATTCATTAGTAGCATCATTATTATGGTTTATTTTTTCTTTTATGTTACAAATATTGTATTTTATAAAAATAAAACCTTTTTTTAAAAAAGTAAAGTTGCTTTGAGTGATATATATATATATATATATATATATATATATATATATATATATATATATATATATATATATATATATATATATATTCCGAATGAGGCGTTAAACCGATCAATAATAGCAATAAATCAGTGTCATTTCCTATCACTGCTACTCACTTGTATATCTCCTTTTTCAAGTCAATTGCAGTGTTGACTATGAGAACATCTGCATCTTTGTTAGCTTGAATAATTGCAACTCAATTTCTTTCAAGATATTTGCGCAAACGTTCAACAAATCTTTGTTTATTACAAATGATAGACAAACAATAGTTTGCGTTATGGATACGAGCATATTTCAATGTTGTTAATTTGTATGGGGCTGCGATGAGTTATCCTTTACCCACAGGTAACTTTCAGTGGGTTGATGATATCTATCAAGAACAAAACATTTTGGATGTACCTGATGAGAGTGAATATGGTTATATATTTGAGGTTGACCTCCAATATCCTAAAGATTTATTTCACCAACAATTTCACCACCAATTTCAGAGTCCACCAAAAACGGGTAAAAATGAATTTGAAAAAATGTTTTTCAAACCAATGAATAACGCACCATATCGTAAAACTATTGAAAATGTAAGAAAGTACAGAGAAGTAAAATTGGGTACCAAATGGTCAAGTAAATATGGTGCCAATTAATATATTTCACAACCGAATTTTCACTGCTGTGAAATTCTTGGAAAAAATATGATACTCATTAAAATCTCATTGAAAACTCATGAAAATTTAATAAACCTATTTATATTGGCATGTCCATTTTGGATATTTCAAAAACAATTTTATATAATTTTCACTACAACTTTATAAAGACAAACTTTCTATCTAATTCCAAATTGTTATATACAGACACTGATAGCTTGATTTATCAATTTACAGATGTTGATATTTATGCTTGTATTAAAGAATATGTTCACTCACATGTTTGATACTTCAGACTATCCAAAGGACAATGTGTATCAAATTCCTCTTAAAAATAAAAATATACGGCTTAATGAAGGATGAAAACAACGGAAAAATTATGGCTGAATTCGTAGGTTTAAGGTCTAAAATGTATTGATATATATATTAAACGATTTAGAGGAATGTGGTTTAATAAAAAAAAAGTGTCAGGTGTGCAGTTCTCTGCATTGAAACAAATTACTTTTGATGATTGTTATAATTGTTTATTCCACAACTCAATTGTAGAAGTGAAACAAAATTTTATTCAATCCAAAAAACATAATATTTTTACGATTGAACAAGTTAAAACCTCCTAAAAGCGGATTATTAACTAGGTGCACACCGATACAATACCTTGGGGTTTATATATTTATTTTCTTATGAATAGTCTACTTAAACTGTAGTTTTCTGTTTACTGACCAATGGTTAGTATTATTTAGTTAATTATGAATTTTATATATTTCAAGTAAATCGTTATTTTAGATTAACGGTAAAAAATGGTTACCAATCTTCAATCTTCATTTTTGTTTTTGCATGAAATCCGTAAGATTTCACACAATATCCCATACCGATGATATTTCAGATTTGCATTGCTATGAAAAAATGCCCCGTTCCTAATATATTATGTAAGTCCTGTTTTAATTTTATATTGAAAATATTTTTTAATTAATTTTTATAGCCTACCATTTGCGATATCCCAAATGTAACTGAATTAAGAAGACTTAAGAACTCCATAAAAGTAAGAGCAGCAGATAACTGGTTTGATAGATATCAAAGCCAACCCCGAAATGTGTGGGGATATATAAAAATGGAGGAAGAATTTGTCAATGCCCTTATAGAAGATACCACCATGAAGAATTATTGGAATCAAATATTAAACGAAGCGACATATAATATTAACATTTATTCTCATTATTCATATAGTAGCAGTAGTAGTAGTAATAGTCGGTCCAATAAAAAAATCAACTTTTTTAAATACTATTAGTCAATATATTATTTCTATAAATCAGCAATATTGTTTTATTTTTTAATTTATAACCCAAACAAATTTTAAATAAAAATTAACATTGATATCGCAAATTAGTAAAGGTTAAAGTTCAAATGATATCAAATAACAAAAACAAATTAATCTGTTTTAAATCCTTACCAATATACGCAACGAATATGTTTATGATTTAGCTTAATAGGTCACGGCGTTGATGCTTATGCATTACGTTTGTAGTTCGAATCCCGAGATCGTACGATTAACGCTTTTTTAATTTATCTTTACCATTTAAGACCTATTTGGCGTATTCAAAATTACATTTTATTTTTGTCTTACGAAAACTACACAAAACTACCCCTAAAAACTACACCATAAAAACAACCCTTTGGCCAAATAGGGGAGGTTTATACGTTAAGTGAATTGTGGGTAACACCTTCGGCTCATCGGCGGTGAATGATAACACTGCTGTCAAAAGGGCAATGGTGTTTTCAACAGCCTCTGGTCATTGATATACATATACATTGTACAAGAATAATAACAATTAGGAGTTTATGTTAGTTATCCATATCTTTGGAATGCTTCGATATAACACTGTCTACACAGTCTAGTAACAGTCACTGTGATGTAAATCAACACTAATAAATAAGAAGAATAACCGAGAATATATAATAATATGATATGTGAGCATTTTTCTTTCCTTTATGATTCCTCCAGAATTGCCATTTGAAAATCAATGAACTCAATTTTTTTTCTGGAGTCCTTGCTGCAACTTGGAAGGAACTGAATCGCTTTGATCTATGGTGATTTATGGATCTAGGTGCTGCAGTGTTTATATATATATATATATATATATATATATATATATATATATATATATATATATATATATATATATATATATATAATTTGAGATTTGCAACACTTTGCTTTTTCATTTGGGTATACATACAAATTCTATATTGACACTAGAAGATTCATCTGTATTACTTCCAACTGCTCAGTTATGGGGCTTGCAGTGTTTTTTTGCAACTGGCAAATCTGTATTTACTATTAAATATATACACAAGACAAAATGACTGATGAATAAAAACATATAAAATAACCCATATCAACATAAGAATAATACAATGCCGTTGCCCCAACACCAATCAAAGCCAGCACCCTATTTCCAACACCATCTAACTTTATTTCTCTCGTTGGGCCCCCACCTGTTTTGTACATATATTGTTTCTGTTTCGCATATTCCTTCTTTATTGATTTTTTTAACGAATCCCATTAGCTACGCAACATTTTGGCAGTTCTTCCTGTACCACAAACTGCCTTGAACCTTCCCTCAATCAGTCTCCATTCTATATCTTTGGTATTATTGGAAAGGGTGTCTGTGTTCTTGCACTCTGGAATAGAATAATGCGATGATCACCGGTACTGTTACTACGTAAAACAACTTTATACGTACCGACAATTTTTTTACTTGCCTCAACCAAATCGACTAAGAGAACAATTTCGTCACTCGTGAAATTATTGCACCGTTTTTTCTCCATCTTAATAAGATGGAAAAATATTTTTATAAATCGAATAAAACAATTTTATACTTTGTTATCTATCACTTTTATTTTTAATTTGTATAGTATTGAATAGTATAGTTTCGTAAAACGACGTTACATTCTCGAACACTACTTTAAAACTATGGTATTACAGCTGTTTATCATATGTACCTATTTTTACACTTTTATTGGGGTTAATTTTTTACAATATTTTAAATAGTAGGGAATTCCGGAGATCTGTTCGACCGTTTAATAGCTATATAGACGAGTCTTTATTACATTTACAAATTTCATTTGCTTCTAAAATGTTTAATTTTTTGCTTTTTGGAGCTGTACTGTACACGGTACAGTAAATCGTAATCGAAATCGTAAACGAAACTATAGTCACACAAATTCAAAAATAAAAGTGATAAATAACAAAGTATAAAATTGGTTTATTCAATTTAAAAAATGAACTGTCACAAAGTAACGGACAAATCAATCAATAATATTTTTATAATTTCCAAATCGTTCACGTTAGGTTAGGCTTATAAAATGCTTTAACTTCCCACGCCGTCAACTGTCAACGATCGCGTAAACTCACCTACTATTTTGACCTACTAGAACTACTGTGACGTAATTTTAGTTATAACTAAAGATGTTGTAGGCAACAGGTCAACACCAGATATCCTGAGAATAATATCTGGTATAACTTATTGCGAGTATAACTATTCGCCGTTTATACTTGGTTTATACTTGCATTGTAGAACCGGCCCTGAAACGTCTAAATTTTCGCTAATTGTTTTAGATATTGAGCCTAAGCCATTTATCAATCCGCGTTTTGCTCTACCTGAATGAGGTAATGTTTCATTAATCTTTGTTGCAACTCGATCTTGGAGAATATTTAACAGTTTTAAATCATTTGACATTCAAGAGAATACATTTTGTTTGTGTTTATGGTGTCGGTTCAATTTTTGCCTTTAAAATAAATTTTATTCGTCTCCGTTATCAACGGTCTGAGATAAAATAAGAACTTTAGTTATTAAAACTATATATTTTTCTGAACGGACATTTCAAATTACTCAAGTGAATTTTCCCATGACAATCTATTTCTGTCGTTTTGCGAATCTTGTTAATAGATTTTAATTATACTGGTTTTGCGAATTTATTTGACGCTTTCCTCCTTGTGTGTTGCTGAGGATAGACCTTCTGAATTTCTTGGAAAGTATTTATGTTAGAATTTTGGTTTAATTTATTTGCAATCTTTTTCTTTTTTTGAATTAATTTTTCATTTAATTTTGCATATAGGACTCTCGATTTTTCTTTATGATTTTTTAATATATTCTGAAATTAAAATTTTACTTATATCGATATCGAAAGGATCGTCTGGCGAAATATGACCGTTTATCACATCGATCGGTTTAAAATTTGTTGACCAGTGAATCGAATGGTTTATTGATGGTTGAATGGTTGATTAATTTTTCGTTTGTTGGTTCATTAGTTCCATTTAATTTTGAAAAAAATAAGCTTCTGGAATCTTGAATTCACATACCGAAGTTTATTGGTGCTTCGTTTTTTAAAGGTTTTAGGTTTACTAAGTCTTGAATTAAACAATCAATAGATCACTAAACTTAAAGATTAGATTAGATTTACCACTAAACACCAAAACACTTTTTTTGAACTGCTCGACGCACGTTCAAAACGTGCGTCGAGCAGTGGTTTTATATATATATATATATATATATATATATATATATATATATATATATATATATATATATATATATATACATATATATATATATATATATATATATATATATATATATATATATATATATATATATATATATATATATATATCATCATCATCAGCCCGTATCGATCCACTGCAGGATGAAGGCCTCTTCAGCATGCTTCCAACCTTCACGGTCCTGGGCTTTCCTCTGCCACTCGGGTCCAATATACTTAACGATGTCATCAGTCCATCGTGCTTTCGGTCTTCTTCGCGGACGTTTGCGATCAAGCGGTATCCACTCCAGGATTGCCTTGGTCCATCTGTCGTCCCATCGCCTCGCTATATGGCCTGCCCATCTCCATTTCAACTGTTTTACTCTTCCAATGATGTCACAGACTTTTGTTTGTTCCCTGATCCATGCGCAGGACTTTCTGTCTCGTCTTGTAATGCCAAGCATACATCTTTCCATTCCCCTCTGTGCTACCCGAAGTTTTTGAATTGATTGCGATGTGAGTGTCCAGGTTTCACTTCCGTATGTCATAACGGGTAGAACGCACTGATCGAATACTTTTCTTTTCAGGCAAAGTGGGAGTCTGCTCTTAAACACTATGTTGAGCCTACCAAATGCCTGCCAGCCACATTTAACACGCCGTTCCACCTCCCGGGCGGTATTCCCCTCCATGGAAATCCTCTGCCCAAGATATACAAAGCTGTCCACAATCTCTAAATCCCTTCCTAAAACTGAAATTCTTCTGTCCTGAGCGAAGTTATTGAACATAACCTGACTCTTTTTCAGGTTTATTTTCAAGCCAAATGGTTCGCCAGCCCTTTGCAGTTCTTGTATGCGTCTTTGCAGCTCCTCTGGGTCTTGTGAAATGAGAATAATATCATCTGCAAATCTAAGATGGTTTAAGTTTGCACCATTGATGTTTACCCCATCCTGTTCCCAATCCAGTTTACGGAATACTTCTTCAAGGCCAGCCGAGAAAAGAATAGGCGATATTGCGTCACCCTGCCGTACACCTCGTTCTATATTAATTCCCACTTCAAGATCATCAAGGTGAATTGTGGCTGTAGCTCCATCATATATCGATTCTAATAGGTTTACATAGGCTCTCTCTACACCTTGGCTAAGCAGTGCATCCATTATCGCATGCTTTGAGATGGAATCAAATGCTTTTTCGTAGTCGATAAAAGCCAAGCACAGTGGCATGGTGTATTCGTTGTGCCTTTCTATGACCTGCTGTACAACCTGGATGTGATCCATTGTACTGAATCCACTTCTGAATCCTGCTTGTTCTCTTGGTTGTGCGTCATTCAGTTTTTTTTTACGGTCCATACCTTCAACATGGTATTTCAGTATGTTGAAATATGACAGTACAACCTCAAACACGGCCCTCATTCCCCGGAGGCCAAGGGGCAACTACCTACGGCAGCGGGAAGACCTGCCCCAAGGCAGAGGGTGCTAAGAATCACCGGGTTAGATCAGGCTGCCATTGGACTTTTGACATTGCAACGTTAAATATACGGACTATGAAAACAGAGGGCCGATTGCAAGAACTGTTAATCGAGCTTGACAACATACATTGGGATATTATTGGGCTCTGTGAAACACGAAGGAAGGGTGAAGAGTTAATCAAACTGGAACCAACTGGACATGTACTCTACACTCGAGGTACGGAAAATGGCCGATGTGGCGGAATAGGATTCCTCATCAATCGAAAGCTGAAGGACAGTGTGGTAAAATTTGAAAGTACATCCGACCGATTAGCCCAATGCGTCATTCAGCTGAATAAAAAGTTTAGGCTTCAAATCGTCCAAGCTTATGCACCAACTATAAGCCATAAAGATGAGGAAATTGAGGAATTTTATGATGATGTGGCCCAGCTTTTATACAAGGAGAAATGTAGGTACAAAATCCTGATGGGTGATTTTAATGCCAGAATTGGAACAACAAGAACAGACGAAAATGCAACTGGCCCATATGGAACTGGTGAGCGAGACAATAGAGGTGACAGATTAGTTGATTTTGCTGAAGGACAAGAACTATATATTATGAATTCATTCTATAAGAAAAATATCAGCAGAAAATGGACATGGAAAAGTCCATCTGGGCTCA
This sequence comes from Cosmopolites sordidus, assembly GCA_031761425.1. Lineage (NCBI taxonomy): Eukaryota > Metazoa > Arthropoda > Insecta > Coleoptera > Curculionidae > Cosmopolites > Cosmopolites sordidus. The sequence continues at coordinate 171,792 of JARFXV010000309.1, forward strand.
CAAGCGAAATTGACTACATCATGACCAACGATAAAACAATATTTACCAATTGTACTGTTCTTAACAATTTTAATGTTGGAAGTGACCACCGAATTGTACGAGCAAGGGTTCGGATTGACTGTCGAAAAGAGCGCGAAAAAATGGTAAGATTTGTCAAACCGGTTTGCTGCGTTACAAGATCCAGAGGAGGTGGAAATATCAGTTCAATATGAAGAAATCGCCAACAATGTACTTCAAACGGCTGCTTCAATAGCACCAGAGGAAAAATGTCTCAAACAAACAAAAATCTCCAGTCAGACCATTGATTTAATGAAGAAACGGCGAACAATGAGAAATGCAGGTAGTCCTTTTGGCAGGGTCGAGTACACTGAGCTCTGCAAAATTATAAGAAAACGTATCAGAGAGGACACGCGCCGATTCAATATGCAGCTAGTGCAAAAAACCCTGGAAGAAAACAAAGGAATTAACAAAGCTAAACAGAAGCTGAGAAACAAAAGAACGCAAATATATGCTTTAAAGCGTGAGGATGGCACAGTGTACAGGACGCGTACCAAATGTTAGAGATTGTCAGAAGGTTTTATTCCCAGTTATATGAAGATCAGAGCCAGTCAGGGACAGCAATACCCACGGAAGAACAATATATAATACCAGATATCCTAGTGGAGGAAGTAACAAATGCTATAGAATTGATGAAGAACGGCAAGGCTCCAGGAAAGGATAGTGTAACTGTCGAAATGCTAAAAGCTGGTGGTCGGACGTTACATAAAACACTAGCAAAATTATACTCAAAATGCCTCAAAGAACAAAAAGTACCTGACTTATGGAAAAATGCAGAAGTGATCCTTTTACATAAAAAAGGAGCACAGGAACATTTAAAGAACTACCGTCCAATAAGCCTCCTATCAGTGATGTACAAAGTTTTCACTAAGATAATTTCTAAAAGAATATAAAATATATATATATATATATATATATATATATATATATATATATATATATATATATATATATATATATATATATATATATATATATATATATATATATATATATTGGAAAATAAAAAAAAATAGAAAAATGAGAAATAGATGATTTTTTATGAAAAGAAATGGGGTTTCACAATAAAATTTAATAATTACAGTAGTATCTTCATCCAGAATTCTGTTGTGGTTGAGGTGTTTGCTGAGGGTGAGGAGTGTTTGCTGTGTTGATTGCATTGAGTTTCTCACGCTGAGGATGTTTGGGTTTGCTTCTCTTGAGGATGGTTGCGGCTTTCTTTCGCGAGGTTGCTGCTTTGGGTTTCTTCGCTGAGGATGGTTTCTTTCTTAACTATGATTGGTTTGGCGATGTTAGTCCTCTCTAATCGCATAGAATTTGGCGATTTTGTCCTCCTTCTGATGCCTGGTTTTCTTAACTTTGATTGGTTTGGCGATGTTTGTCCTCTCCAATCGCATATAATTTGGCGATGTTTGTCCTCCTTCTGATGCATGGTTTGAAGATTGTCCAATATTCTTTTGAACAACATCTGTTTTGAAGTCTTCCAATGTTCACTTGAAGGGACTCCTTGGAATATTCTGACTGAAGTGGATCTTCTCGTCTTCTTTTGTCATTGATGTTGTAGATTCGTCGGGTAAACTTTGGAAAAAGACCGTATTTCGTCGCCTTAAATCGGCACTATTTACAAAACACGTCCCGAATTCATTAAAACTTTTGTGGAAGTTAGAACTCGTGAATAAAAATCCGTTGGCGCGGTTTAATCTTACAGTGGAATTTGAATTCGTACGGCCGTCAGTTGTAATCTGGATTCTTTCGTTCGAATTTTAATCCGTACGACTGCGCCAGTTATATCTCGTTGGCCGAGTATAAAGTTTTTAAAAACCGTGAAGTTTTTAAAAGGATTTGTTTGTGGGAGCTGACGAAAGGAAATAAAACACGTCAGTTGCTTTGAATCAACTCAGAATAATTCAATATTTTTATTTGTCCATCTTGTTTTTATAGAAAGCATAACTGCGGTGTCAGCAGTATATGACGACAATATATGATTACAAGGCGCTTTTACATGATATAACTCGTAGAAAATCTACTTGTATGATCGTTATTAGCTTTATTAGACGATTCTATATAAACTATAAAGGCTCCAAGGTCATTCGCACTGTAAAGAATTTGCGAATTGTCAGAAGTTTTAACATTTTTTGATTTATCGGGACAATTATCAGCGTTAGATATGCTACTCTCACTATTCTCAACATCTATACCTATAATTTCTTTAATTTTTTAAGGGAAAGGATTTCTCCCCCTTCTGAATGCTCATAAACTAAAAAAGTTCTTTATTTACGAGGTAAAAACAATATAATACAATAAAATCAAATCAGAAATATGAGCCAATTATATTCTACAAAAAACAAACTACAATACAGACCCAAAAACTTGTTAACTCTCAGTCGAAGGGTATCGCCACTAGCCAACTATTTTTTAAGTTGTAACTTTTTAAGTAAGTAGGAACAGTAACCCCTCTGTTATATTTATTACAGAAATCCTTCACCATTACTCCACGTGGTGCCACCGACCATGCGATGTCACGTATCTCTCGGAACCGGTTTCTACCCTTTAAGCCATCATCAGCCGAGCTCCAGACGAACGCAAGGAAAGCAGTTGGGAGAGAGGATCGAGGCCAGGCCATCTCAACTGATGGCAAGTCGTAATAGCCCACGATCGTATGCCCACAATCCAGACGAACGCAAGGAAAGCAGTTGGGAGCATGGTGGCACCACGTGGAGAAAGGGTGAAAGATTTCTGTAATATTTCCCTCCACGGCTCCTTTAAGCTTTCTTGTGGGCATACCTGTTACTATACCCGAGGTTTCAGGCAGAATGTCCTGGCTGATACAAGCATTCGTCGTGTGCTATTACGACTCGCCATCAAAATGGATGGAGAAAAATGGGGCGTCCTAAAGCTCCAACCCTTCGTCCACGTCGCAGGAAGCGGACAACGACTGAACCCGAACGTTTACTTCGGGAAGAGGCGGCTAACAGGGCTCTAGCAGAAAAAAAAGCCGGTCGCATCTGCTGTGGCAACCACCGGCAACCTGGTCGGCGTCTGTCTAAACTCCCAAATCAATCCACCGGTCGACAGACGGCAACCGGGTGTTCGAATTCTGGGGAACCTGGGGACCTGGCAAAAGATACTTTTGGTTGCCCTACAAGAAACACGCATCACGGATGAGGGCACGGTGGACTACGGGAACTATCGTATATTCAAAAGCAGGACAGACAAACGAGTCGCCAGGGGCGCTCCGCTTCTGGGCATGGCCTTTGTGGTACACACAAAGGTATAGTTAATTCTATTAAAGAAATCACCCCCCTAAACAATAGACTAATGACAATGCGTATAGAGTGCGCCAATAAAAAATACACCATAATCAGCGTACATGTCCCCACAAACAGGGACAACGAGAAAACCCCCAAGTCTGCAGAGAAATTCTGAGCAACACTAGAGAAGGTAATGGCAAAGGTCCCAAAGGATGACGTCAAAATTTTACTGAGCGACTTTAACGCACAAATCGGTAGAGATAAAATCCATCAGAAAACCGTAGGCAAATTTCCCGATCACAAATTTACCAACAAGAACGGCCCAAGACTCATCGAAATATGCCAACACAATAACCTGAAGATCGTGTCAACATCCCTAAGAAAATCTCCACGAAAACAGAAGACATGGAGATCGCCTATACAATAGATTGGAAAGTTCCAGATAGACCACGTTGCGATCTCATATCCATAACAAAGAGAGATCCAAGATATCCAAGTCCGCAGAGGCGCGAACATTGACTCAGACCACTATCTAACACGAATCAAAATCAAGTTTACCCCAAGGAGAATTCATCACAAGAAAACACATCTACAGAAATTCGACACGAAAGAGATCAAGGAATCCAACATAACAGAGGAATGGGAAAAGGAACAGGCATGGGAAAAATACCAATGTACAAAATTTACACAAAAGAACCATTTACATTTACCATTTACACAAAACCACCATTTATAAAAATTTTACACAAGAAGCACAGGAACTGATCCCATTGGAAAAGAAGACAAAATACCCTGTGTGGGACTCGGAATGCGAAAATGGATTGCAGCGAAGCAAACAAGCATTTCAGGAATACAGCACTAAAAAAATCCCCAGAAAGTCAACAGCTTTTTTGACGTGACTAGAAAACAGACCGCAAAGGTTATCAGGCAAACTAAGAGGAAGTACATGAAGGAACAGCTAAACTCTAGAGAGGAGAATTTCCGCAATTCCAACACGAGAGACTTTTATAGGACTTGAGAAATCCTTGGATACACACCACAAATTCTTTGCTTCAGACAGCGGAATGCGAGGTTAGCGTTAACCAATCAGGAGAATTGTGAGGAACTGGCACACTATTTATCTGATCTCCTCAATTGCTCCGAACTCGACAAAAGATTCCCCAAGGAAAACTGTATCTAGACCCAATCAGAATCGCCACCACCAACACAGGAAGAAATCCACAGGCACATACGCAAACAAAAGAATAATAGGACATCCGGCGAAGATGGTATCACCGCGGAACTATTGTTTTAAGAATCTAATTTACTGCAGGAACTTAATTTACTGCAGGAATAGGAAAAATAATTGAAAAATAAAGGACACTGGAAACCAATACGACCCGGACGACCCTAAAACAACATAGAAATATCATGCCTAGCCTTCGCAGACGACCTAGCCATACTCGCAGACAATGAAAAAGGGGCAACCAAACAGAATAGAAGTCCTCAAGGAATATGCAGAGAAAGTCGGCCTACAAATCTCCTTTCAAAAAACCGAATTCTTCTGCTCAAAATTAGATGTCCAAAATTTGAACACCAAATACGGCAAAATAAGTAGGGTCACTCATTTCAAATACCTGGGCGAGATTCTCGAACCTGCAGGAGGAGAGAAGATAGCACAGAAGGCTCGATTACAGAAGATGAAGAGGGCATACGGCAAAACACACAATATCTGCAATAAGAAATGCATACCGCACACGCAAAAATAAGACACTACAACACAGTAATCAAACCAGAGGTACTATACGTAAGCGAGATACTTACACTCCACACAAAAAGCACCATAGAAAACATACTAAAAGAAGAACGCAAAATTACGAGGAAAATTATCGGCCCAAAACTGACAGAGAAAGGATTCAGACTACAATCTAGAAATACCACAGAAAGAATGTCCAACGTAGCGGCGGACATAAGAAAAAGAAGATTGAAATTCTATGGACATATCAGTAGATTCTTATCGACAAGACTCACCAATAGAATTCTTACATATATACAAGTAGTCAAGTCAACAATACCATGGATCGCAGAAGCTGATCTGGGAAAGGGACAAATGGGCTCGACAGAGATTGAGAGATTGAAACGTACAGAAACAAAATACATATGTGAAACGTTGCATCAGAGAGTGAGGTTTCGAGGCGATCGGGGACAAGGTGTACGGACGAGAGAAGGAGAATCTAGGGAGAAAGGATGAGAGATGTGTGGAGGATCAGAAAGAACACTCGAAAATGAGTCAGAATGCTTTGCGTTATCCAACCGGGTCTATACGCACTTAATAATAATAATAATAATATGTATGTATATATATATATATATATATATATATATATATATATATATATATATATATATATATATATATATATATATATATATTATATTATTATATTATTGTTATTATTCACGTATGGGCCCACGCGAAGTACAATTAAAGGCGTTTGTTGTTGTTAGCCTTCCTTTGCGCCCATACTAATTTCATTCTTTCGCTATGGGCTTTTTTTCTTTCGTCAGACCAAGTTGTTCCGGTCTTCCTACATTTTTCTCTCTGGCCAACCTTCCAAACGTCAACCTTGTGTCTGAAACAGCCTCTATCCTGAATTTCACTTTGTGTAATATTTGCTGATCTTAGGTCCTCTTTAATTGCAGCAATCCATTTAATTATTTCTACTTTAGCTCTACTCCTATTTTCATAAAATTCGACTATTTGTCTAGTTAGCCTATTTGGATTCATCCATTTTATGTGTCCGTAAAACTTAAGTCTTCTTTTTCTCATATCGCTATGTATATCTGTGTATTGTTTGATTTCTTGGTTTTCTCGAGTCGGTATGTTGTTGTATTTATTTGTTTAGGGCCTAGGATTTTTCTTATGATTTTTCTTTCCTTCTTTTTAATGTCCTCGATGTCTCTCTTTCTATTCAAAATGAGCGTTTCTGCCCCATATAGACATTCTGGCTTAATAACTGTGTTGTAATGTCTCAATTTTGTCTTTTTAGATAGACTTTTTTTGTTGTAAATATTTTGTGTAGGTCTCAATGCCGTTTCCATTTTCTGACATCTACCCTTATTGGCCGCTTTTTCCAACCCATTTTCCATGATTATTTCACCCAAATATTTGAATTGAGAGACTCGTCTGATGTTACCATATTTTGTTTTTAGAAATGGTGTTCTTAGTCTGTTGCAAGTCATGTATTGTGTTTTTTCAAAGGAAATTTGGAGTCCTATCTTTTCTGCTGTTTCTTTTAGAATTTCAATCTGTTTCTGTGCCGTTAATACATCTTGAGCCAAAATTGCTAGATCATCAGCAAACGCCAGACAATCAATTTTGATGTTGGTTCTCCCCAGTTTAATGGGCTGGTCAATATTCAGGGCCGACTTTTTTTCACGCCACTCCTGTATTACTTTTTCTAAAACACAGTTAAATAAGAGTGGCGAGAGTCCATCCCCTTGTCTCACTCCAGTTTTAATTTCGATGGGCTCTGAGATGTCATCCATGAATTTAACTTTTGACCTTGTGTTAGTTAATGTTGCTTTAATAATTGCCAGCGTTTTCAGATCTAGTCCTTGTTCTTTCAAGACTCGGAATAAAGATTCGCGGTCTATAGAATCATATGCTTTTTTGAAATCCACAAATGTACAGACGAGATTTTTATTGTACAATTTTTGATGTTTTAGGATCAACTTTAGATTCAGGATCTGTTCAGGGCAGGATCTGCACTGTCGAAAACCTGCTTGATATTCATCAATTTTAGGTTCCAACTGTCCTTGTGCTCTGTCTAGTAGACATTGAGATAGAATCTTGTAACAAACTTGGAGAAGAGATATCCCTCTATAGTTGTTTACATCCGTTCTATCTCCTTTCTTGTGTAGTGGATGGATTAGAGCATCTTTCCAATCTTCCGGAATCCGTTCGGTTCGCCCAACTTCTTGTAGAATTTTGGTTATTTCCTTGATTGTACCTGGACCAGCGGATTTCAAAAGTTCAGCAGTGATTCCATCTTCACCAGAAGCTTTGTTATTTTTAAGTCGCTTGATTTGCCTAATTATTTCATCTTCATTCGGTGGTAATGAATCTGGGTTTGTTTGTTTAGGGTTTAGTGTTGGTAATTTGTTTAAAGGCTCAGGACAGTTTAGTATTTGTTCAAAATATTTCGCAAGTTCTTTGCAATTGTCTTGGTTATTTGGAGCTAATTGTCCGTTTTCGTTTTGGAAGCAAAGACTTTGGGGTTGATAGCCTGTTAATTTAGTTTTAAATGTTTTGTAAAAGTTTCAGGTGTTATTTTTTTGGAAATCTTTTTCTATTTCATTAAGTTGATTGTTTTCATATTTTCTTTTAGTTTGTCTAATTAGCTTCGATGTTTCTTTTTTTACTTCCAAAAAGATGTTATAGTTTATTGCTGTTTTTGACTGTTCCAATCTTTGAATGCTTTACTTCGGCTTAATACTGCTTGCTCGCAAACTTCATCCCACCATGGATGTTTTCTACGTTTTTGTAAAGGGAGCAACTTTAAGGCTGTTTTAATAATTTTTTGTTTCAATTCTTGCCAGTTCTGTGCTGGTTGTTTATCAAGCTCTTCTGTTAGGGCTGGTTTTATTTTCGTTGGGTCGAACTTTGGTATTAGCAGTCTCTTTTGAATAAGTTTTCGAGGTTTTAAGCTAAGTTTGATTTTAGTCAAGTAGTGATCCGTGTCTGCGTTAGCTCCTTTCCTGACTTGAACATTCAAAATCTCTTTATAATTGGGGTACGAAATGGCAACATGGTCAATTTGAAATTCACCTATATACATACCGAAATTCACCTATATACGTATATTTATAATTAAATATAAATATCTAAAATATATAAATTAAATATTTATTTTTAGATGAAAATTCCTGTAATATATCTTAAAGTTGCACACTGGCAACAGAGCGGACTGCCAGTCGTGCTGGCAACATATTCAGATGCTGACGTCGGCATTCATTCTGCATCGCCATTTTGTTGGAATGGTAGAATTTTGTAGTAGAGTACACAAAAATGTGACGAAGCACATGGTTTAAGTCGTAATGGCCTAAAAATGTTTCATGTATAGTGTGTATTGAAGTTATTTGTTTAAGGTATGCTATATACGGTAGAATGAAATTTATTTTTCTAAATATAGGCCTCTTATTATTAACATTGATAAGTCATAAAATATAAAAAGTATATTTTTGTTTTTATACAGATATTTTTTCTTTCTAATAGTATATTATGTATAATGTTTCTAACTCTAGGGGTAGCTAATGTTCAAGTCATAACAGGTGTTCCAAATATAGTTTACATAATTTTTTTCTTATAAATTAGACATATGTTAGAATCTCTAATATATTTTCTAAATTTTCATGATGTGCTGTTCATTTTTTAAGAATTCATCTGCATATTTGCGGCGACAAAATATTTATACAATGATTTCCATAAATGAACACATTTTTACTGTTGATTTTTTGATATAATTTTAACACCGGCCACATTTTTAGACCTAAGCAGTTTAAATAGCATTCTTCCAAGCTGGCTATTCATGAACTCTGACCATATGAAGTATTGGCGTTATTTATATCAATTAGATTCAAGAATATCTACCTTCAGGTATGTTGTAGTTTACATTTTTAATTAATATATCATTTTATAATTAGTTAAATTAATAAATAAACAGTTGGTTAAAGCTTTTATTCCGTTATAAATACACAATGGTTTCTGTTATTGTAAACTCTGATAAACACTAATCAATGAACTTTATGTCTTGTACTAAACTTTTGTTTATATCTGTTATATCCCATATCTTATGTGGAGAATATGTTCATTATATCTTGTTAATATGGGTCTTTTTGTTTGACCAACATACCATCGATTACATTCTTAAGAATTATTTTAGTAAGATATTTTCCTGATATTTTACATTGTTCCTTTTTCATGGCAACCCTTAGATTACCCAGGGCTTTTCTTAACTTATTACATGATTTGTTCAATGCCTTAATTTCATGTTTCATTGTAGATTTGTGGTCAATTTTTTTCATCAAATAGTATTGTGAATTTGTTTTAAATTTTTTCATTTTGAAAAGTTGAAGATTCTTACAATAATTTTAAACTTATGTTTTCTAAATGGTCTATCTACAGTATTCCTATTGTAAACATTAATCTCAACTACCCCCTTGATTAGTTTTATTTCTTTGTTATAACTATATTGTTTAGTGGAAAATTAATTAATCTGTCTACCTTAACATTTAAACAGTCTTATTCTAGATGCTCTGATCTGAATCTTAGGAACCTATCATGAAATGGTGTTATTTCTAAAAATATCATCTAAACTGTTTTTGTTATTTCTATTCACTAAAACATCCACAAATGATAATATGTCATTGCTTTCGAGTTTGTATGTAAATGCTGCTTGCCATTTAATCGTTAAGTTTTTTATAATTTTTTTAAATGTTCATTTTTCGTAATGCAAATTGCAAAGGCATCCACCTATCTTACTTGGCCAATCCCTTTGGAAGTGACTCTCATGAATAAATTGGCTAAGAACTGTGAGAGGATTGCTCATTGCAATCCCTTCTTGTCTGTAAAACCTATTATTGAAGGAAAAACAATTTTGTTTCATACATAATTTTATTATAGATATTCTTGTTAAAGGTATGTGGAATCAGTACACTCGGGCACACATCAAACTATACCAAGACCTTAATCTCCTATATAAGTGTGTTTTCGACTTGGGTTATGAATTTTGATTAATTTTGAAACAGGAAGAAAGGTGGTTTTGTAGTATATAGACAAAACTAATATTTCCAAAATCTATACGAAACAAAATTAAATAACACTTCAAATAAGCCAAAATAGCAAGTAATTTGCTTAATATTTTGTGGCATAACTGTTGTTACTAATAACCACTTGGCATCTTCTAGGCATTGCCTCAAGAAGTTTGTTAATGTTCTTAGTAATTCTTATCTTTAATCTGTTGATTCAAGTGATCCCACATGTTTTCTATAGGGTTCAAATCCGCCAATTGCGATGGTCACACGCAATGTTTTCATCTATAATGAATTGCTTGACTAGTTTTGAAAAATGCTTGGTGTCATTATCTTGATGAAAAGGGGACCTTAAAGGCATGTTATCTTCCATATAAGGCAGCCTTATGTTCACTAATATATCCCGATACATAAATCCATAATCCCTTCTATGCGGTGTAAAGGATCTACTCCAAACCTCGAGAAGCAACTCCATACCATGACAGATCCATCTCCATGCTTAACAGTAGGAACTGTGTTTTTATGATGCATTCTTTTTCCAACAGGGCGTCTAACGTAAACTCGTTCAGATCCAAACATATTGAATTTTGATTCGCCCCTTCAACATATCCGTTTCCAATCATGTAATAATTCTTTGAAAGAAGGGGTTTTTTGATTGGTCGACCTGCAAACAACTCCTGTTCATTAAGCCTTCTTTTAATGGTCTTTGCGGACATGTCTGCTAATTCTTGGTTTATTAAATCAGCTCTCGATTGGAGTCTTCAATGGGACTTTGGATGAAATATATTTAATTAACTTTACTGTTTTCTCACTAAGTTTTCTGAGACGACTGGATCTTGGCGATACTTCTGTTATTCTGCTTTGTTTAAATCTGTTAAGTATTATATTTAACTGAGGTCGTCGATACTTGATGGAAATTCATTTTAAATAAAAAATCAAGATTAATATCTAAATTTCCACTATATTTAGAACTTGTATGTATGACAATTGTTTCGACACCCATTGTCTTTTTCAAATACACACTAAATTAAACTAACAGTAAGAAAACCAGTTACTACCTAAACTAATCTAATAAAACCATAAATGATGATAGTGGGAGTCCCGCGTCTCAATGTCTAGAGTAATATAAGTTTAACAAAGGTGAACCATTCAAGTCTACCTGATCATTAAGTAAAATACCCTTCTTCTTTCTTCTTTTCTTCTTTTATTAATTTCTAGCCCCTCTAAAAGATTAAGTTTTTTAGATTTATTTTCGTTATGCAACATTTTGAAATTATCGTTGAAAATGTGATTTTCTACCATTAAGTGATTGGCATAATGAGAATTATTCTGTTCTTTAATATAACCTCTTTTATGTTCATTAAGCCTGGTGGAAAAGGATCTTCCTGTTTGTCCAACATAGACTTTTGGACAAGAACCGCAATAAATTAAATAAACTCTTGATTTATGAAGTTTATTTGTTTGACTTTTATTGTTTTTTATTAAGCGTCCAAGACTATGGTTTGTTCTGAATACAAATTTATATCTCTAGTTTTTGACAAATGTTTAGAAATTAATTTGGTGACTTTTCCTGTATATGTAATTGTTTTGTATGCGGTGTTCTTGACTTTATTGACAGGATATATTAAATTAATGTATTATAATAACATTTTTTATTAATTATTTTATTTATAATGTTTGGGTCATAACCATTATTCACAGTGATCTGTTTGATGGCATTCAATTCTTTGTTATAGTTATCTATTGACATTGGGGTATTTATTAATCTGTCTATGAATGAATTAAATGCTGCCATTTTTTGAGAATAAGGATGACAAGACTTGTTATGTATAACTAAATCTGTGTGAGATGGCTTATGATAAATTGCAAAATCATGTTTATTCTCTTTTCTTGTAACTGTTAAATCTAAGAAGTTAATACTGTTGTTTTGTTCTTCTTCAACTGTAAAATGAATGTTCTTATGTAAAGAGTTTATATAAGTTAGGAATTGATTAAATTGTCTGTCAGTACCCATAAAACAAATTATAATGTCATCAACATATCTATACCAGTAAAGTGATTATTTGAATAGCTGATGTTGACATATTTTATCTTCTAAATTATCCATAAAAATTTCCGCCAGTAAAGGACTTAAAGGGTTCTGCATTATCAAACCTTCTTTCGAAAAATAAAATCTGTTATCAAACTCAAAATAATTCTGATCCAAAGTAATTGATAGTAGGTCTAAAATTTCTTGTTTTATGACTGAATTAACGTTATTTTTAATTAGTAATTTGTCCACTAATCTCATTACTTCGTATGGTGGTATACTAGGGAATAAATGTTGTTAAACTTATATTACTCTAGACATTGAGACGCGGGACTCCCGCTATCATCATTTATGGTTTTATTAGATTAGTTTAGGTAGTAACTGCTTTTCTTACTGTTAGTTTAATTTAGTGTGTATTTGAAAAAGACACTGTGTGTCGAAACAATTGTCATACATTCAAGTTTTAAATATAGTGGAAATTTAGATATTAATCTTGACTGTTAAAAAATTTAGATATTAATCTTGACTGTTTTTAAATTTTTAGTTATAGTAGCTTGATTTTGACCACTTTGGTATGGTTCAACTACAAAGGGCACTTTTTTCTTTGACAGATAAGGGGTTTTTTAATCAATTATTCGTGAAATTTTATCAATGTTGCGGCATACTACTCTTGATCGTCTTTTCTTTTTCTCTGTAGTCGATGAAGGTAATACCTTGCGGGTACCGGAAAACAGTTTTCCATGACGTTAAGCTTTTTTCCTTTTTTCGGTGCACGTTTGCTGAGTAAAACTTACTGTGTTGATTGTTTCTTCGTTTCTAGTGTAAAGTGATGAATCCATTTTTCAACAACAATAATGAATGGACGCGTAAATTCGAATTTACACTTTTATTTATTTATTTATTTATTTATTTATTTATTTATTTACACATATATGTTCAAACTTCCGTGTGGTCACTCGATACCGTTTTGGTGCAACTAAAACATGCATATGCAAACGCGGCGTCCATGGCGTAGATAGCTTTTCACAATCACTCTAATTTTCACTCTGCAGTCAACCAACATGATATGGAGTTTGTTGACTATTTGCTTAGAGACGGGGTCGTCAGTCTAGAACGTCACTTGTGCGTGTCCGACCACATTGAAATTCAGTAAACCACTTATGAACCATGAAATGTGAAAGAGTAGGGCCCCATAATACTTTTTAAACTTTTCTTCGGTTTGTTCATTTATTTCTCCACGCAAAAATTGGTGTTTTAGCAAAATGAAAGTTTTTTTTTCATGAAAGGAAGGTACTTCACTAACATTGAAATATTGGATATTTAAATTAAAAATTGATCAACATTTACCACAAACGACTGAAATACTTATTTGCAACATCTTGTAGTATGTTTCTTTAATAACATCAACATCATCAGAAGATCAAATTTGAGATTTGATTTGTATTAGGTTTTTCTAACAGTATTTCTTATTATTATGTATACTGTATACTTGAGGTGTATTATTTGGTCCTATTTTCTGCTCTTGAAATATCGAATCGAAATTGAAATAATGGACCTTAACAATATTATCATTAACCCCTAGTTACCCGCGCGGTGTGCGTGATGTAGTTACTCGAGCGGTGTATTTTATACACATGAAAAATAGCTAGTTTTGGCATTTCTAAAGGTATTATATTTATTTTTTAGCCCAATATTATATAACATTTATTTTTCTCGAATAAAGTAGATTTTATTAAAATTAAGACATAACTAATTTTTTACAATATGGAAAAACTAATCAAAATAAATTTAAAAACTCACGCAAAACTGTTCAGTATTGATCTTCTATTTATTCACCTTGCAACAAATAGATACAAGATTGACATTTAATCACAATTTTTACATGTTCTTTGTTTACAAACCCTTGATATGATGTATATTTCATTGTAGTCGCCTTGTTTTTCGCGCCCACATAATAAACAACGGCTTCTTATTTTCTTTGAAGATTCTGCTGGAGTTTAATTTTTTTCTTCGTACTTTGGTAACAAAAGTGTGATCCTTATTGGAAAATTTTCTAATTTTGCTCCTTCGACGAGATGTCTTTCCATCAGCTTCATCGCTAATGCCTTCAAAACCATTCTTCGTTTCGAAGGTTGAAGATCCGAATGTGTTCCGTTGTACAATATTTGTGCGTTAATACCAGAAATATATATTGAGTAGAAAAATATACATAATTGCCATCTTTTTTTTCTTCGAAATACTGAATAGTTTCCTCAGAGCTGATCAACAGTGTCAACCCCTCCCTGTGTATCATTGTAAAAATGAATTACTTCTGGTTTATGTGTGTCTTGCTTTATTGCAACATCGTCATGCATGGTCGAGAATAATAAAATAGCCTTATTCTTTTTAGGCACAAATGACACAATCTTCAGATCCTTCTGGAAGCCAAAAAGAGGATAATTCACAGGACTGGATTTATTAGACTGAAATTCGGTCGGAATATCCCCTTTGTTTTATCTAATAGCACCAACTGATGTAATTTTTCTATAAAAGTCCTGCCATTGGAACACTGTCCTGACAATGGAACTTAACTATTTATCAGAAGTTAAATTGCGACAACTTCCTTTTAGATGATCTACAAGCCTTATTACAATATGTTGTGGATAATTCAATAATTTATAAGGACCATCCGGCAGCTGTCCACAATATAGCTCTAAATCGGAAGTGTAATAGGTTCTGGCATCACAAAGTGCAAGCGGTTTAACCCATATTTTGGGTGCTTTTTGGGAATGTGCTGTATAAAACTACAACGTCCCCATATTTTGGGTGCTTTTTGGGAATGTACTGCATACAACTACAGCGTCCCTGAAATTGAACTAGCATCTTGTCTCTGGTCATGAACTCATGACAATAATGTTTTTGTAATTGTACCAAAATTATTCTATAATTTTATGAAAGAAGCCAGTTTATGTTTGCTGACATGTGGTTCTGGTCTCTTTATAATCAAATCGAATAGCTGACAAAATAACAGAAAAGAAAAATATAGCTCATGCAAGTTGCAAAAGATCAAGACCTGTTTCATCTTGTGCCCAAAGTTCACCCCAGATAAAAACAATATACCAAAACATGCAATGCTAACATTCTGTGTTGGTAATCTGTTTAGCATCTCTTTCTCTATTAGCTATCTTTAGCATCTCTTTCTCATATACAAATTTCTTTGTTTGCTTACAATAAATTTAGTGGCATTCACCACAATAGTGTCAATCATCTCATTTGTGAAAAATCTTTGAAAGGCGTCCAGTTCGTTTGTTATATTCATTGCACATTGGTAAGAATGTCAAAATTTTGACTAGAAGTTTTGGCAAAATTACTCAACAGGTTTCTTCTAGCATTTGTTAGATTTATTTTTTTCAAGAAAAAAGTTTCATGAGCAATATTTTCTTCCTCACTCCTTTTTTTCATTCCTCACAGTTTTGGAGATTTCCACTTCGCCACTATCATGGTCACTTTGCAAAATATATTCTTCAGAATCATCTTTATTCCCTCCCACCTCTTCTGAACTAGTAGCTTTCGAAAGAGCTATCATGAAGAGCGATTTGGATATCGAAAGAGCGATTTGGATTTCTGATAGGAATACGAAGTATAAAAATTCATAAATATTGTAGTTGATTTTTAAATATTGTTTTAGTATTATAACTGAGTAATTCATAATTAAAAGACAAATATCTGTATTGTATGTAACACATAATTATTCAGAATTTCATATAGAAAATACTTACATAATTACCTGCTCCGTTTTTTTTAGGTACCAAAACAGCAACACTTCAAACGTGTGGTCAACAATACTAAAATCTTGAACTTGTGACTGCCTGATACCTATCACACTCTAGACAGACTAATCAAAGGTGAAGTGGGGGTTACAGCCCCAAATGTAATCGCAGAAAAATGTGGCGTTGCTGTACAACATACACAGCGCGAATAACTAAGTGTTAGTGCATGTTGTACTACTCGCGCTGGTGTATGTTGTACATCGACGCCACTATTTTCGGCTACTTATGCACCCAATTTTCGTGTTATTTGTTTGGTTAAATTTGTTAGATTAATTGTGATCTGATAAGTATAGTGTTACATTTGTAATGATATTTTAATAAAGATATTCATTTTCGGTTTTTTATTTACAAATCCAGGTTATATAGCTAAATCAACACGGGAAGACCCAGAACTTCAAGAATTGGATGGGACAAACCGGAGCAACGCCATTGATTTGCAGTTGGATAAACAATTAATTTTGGGTGTCTAATTTCTCGCTTTCCTCTTATTTTGATATGGTCTAGTACTCCCAATTTTGCTATTACTTGTAGTTGTAATTGTTTATCATTTTTCTTTATATTTGAAAATAACTACTAAGTGAAATTTATATTTAAGGAATTTGCCTTAGATAATTTTCGAAATAATATGTTTTACATTGCAAAATATTTGTGCTGCAGTATTGTCTATTTGTTGGAACCTTTTAACTGTGATGGTAATCTGAAACTTGTACATTGTGGTCTAGAAATTTAACTTTGTAGAAATATTACAAAATTCTTTTTGTCTAATAGTTCAAAAATATTGCTGTATATTTTTTTGTCATTTTCATATACATGTGGTGTCATTTTGGCAGATGGGTGATTTCTCCTCTGACTTTTAACCACTGATTTGGTTGCTGCTTTTATTTAGGTTTTGATAAGTATTTGATTAAAATTGCTATTTGCTGATGAATGCAGTTTTATGGCTGACCGGTAATTATATAACCAGTAAGAGGTTTTTGTTCCAATCTTATACTTTTGACTATGTTTGTGTTTGGTGTCACTTCATGTTAACAATTTTATTAATTGTTCACTTAGAAATGTTTGTGGTTTTTATATCAAATGAGACGATAGGAGGTTGTTTGATGGTTTAATATAATAATGAATAACGAAATGAGAATTAAAACTATTATTTGGAAAAATATTCAAGTTGCAGAAATGATGGGTTTAAAATCAATCGTCTTAGCTTTAAATCAATAATAAAAAGATGCCATTTTTTGCTGTTTGTCAATATTGCTGGTGAAATATAGCTATGACAAATTTTACCAATGCAAAATAGATACGGAATTTGAAAATGTCAATTTCAACAAAATCACTACTAATTCTACGTAATTGAGAATAATAATACAGATATGTATGTAAAGGTTATCCGCTCAGTGAATTCACAGAATGTAATCCGCCGGCTAACCGTATTTTTATCGTATTCTAATACGATTAGGGGAAGTGCTTTGAACTTTAAATGATTTTTTCTTTAAACTTCAAACGAAAGTTTATTACGTGTTCTCTTCGTTGACATTCGTAAACTCTCTACACACTGCTTGCACACTTTAATTACGACATATTTATAAAGTTCTTAACTTTAAATGAAATGCGCTAAATCTAAAACCATTAAAGAAGAAATCTTCGGCTTTTTCTTTTAAATATATCCACTACTTCATCTGCATGAATTTCTGTTCCATAGTGAATGTTCATGAGAGCCAAACCATTAAGTCTGTTTTCACTTGTAGTGTTTCGTAAATAGTTCTTCAGTCTCCTTAGGCTCGAGAAAGACCTTTCTGGGGTAGCAGTGGATACAGGAATGGTAGCCAAGATTTGTAGTAATGTGTAAATATTAGGATAAAGGTTTTTATCGCACATATCTAGGCATTCCAAACTAGATTTCGGGGTAGGTGAGATACTTGTCATCGCTTTTTTCCATATTTCAAGATGCTGCTTTAACCACTGATATATTGCTTTCAATTTCAGAACTGGCAGTAAAATTTGAAGGTAGCACACCAGATAATGCTGCTACTACTATACGATGTTTGGTAAACCTTTCAACCAATTGTTGAATTGTATGATCAAGACATGGAATGAACAAATTAATTTTGTAGGAATGGGGATTTTGCAGGAATGTTCGGTCTATTTAATCTTTCGACGACGCGTGGCATTCGCAGTATACCACCATTTTCTTCCAGTAAAACCTTTACGTCTTCATAGAGATGAAGATATTCGACGTCAGTGTTGTTTCTCAGGAGTTGTAAGACATTAATAACGTCATCTACATGTTTGAATGCCGTGATAAGATCGATGTCAATTGTCTGTAATTGTTTTGATAGCGACAATGTATAGCTCATAACTTTTTGAAGAATCACTAAACACATTACAAAATCCGAAGATCGAAACGTACTTAGCAATTGGGCGGCTTGTTGCGATGTTTCCTTATTGTGATTAAATTGGGAGTTCTTCGAGAGCATTCACAATCGCTGAATAAATTTCCCTGAATCTTATAATAGCTTCATGTTTGTGGACCCACCGTATTTCATACATTGAGAGCAAGCTTTTTTAGTTACCGACGGGTAGTAGATCTTGAATTTTTTCTTTCAACAAAGCAGTGCGTTGAGCAGAATGTCGAAAGTAGGAAGCAACAGACTGCGCAATCCCAATGTAATTTCGGACATTTGCTAATGAACATGAATCAGCAATAGCAAGGTTGAGAGAGTGTGCACTACAGTGTACATAAAGAGCAACAGGACATTCTTGGCGAACATAAGCTTGGACACCGTGCAAATACCCACTCATAGCTGCAGCCCCATCGTAACCTCGACCAACCACATCAGAACATTCAAGTCCAGGCTTTTTCAGAGCTGTAATAATAATATTTGCGAGACCGGATCCTGAAACATCGACCGTTGGAATGTACTCAAGGAACATCTCTTTAAGTATATGGTGTTTATTATCTGTAAAATCAACATATCGAAGACATAACGAGACTTGTTCTACACGTCCGATATCGGTGGTTTCGTCAGCCAGAATCTCAAATAGTTTGGCTTTCTTTACTTCTTCAATTATTTTATGTTGAATTAATTCACCACAAATGTCAATTATTTTGTTTTGGATCTGCGGTCTTGTGTACAGGGCATTGTTCTGTGAACTATTCAAATGCTCAGCCAGATCTTTATCTCCAGACTCAGCCGCAAACCGCAACAGGGCTCTAAAATTACCATCATTTTATAGTGGTTGTTCAGGTTCTGGTGTAATTTGTATACGCCCCGAATCGATTTTACCTCTCAAGGAGATGCCTTGTTTGCCGCAAAAAATTATTGCTTTTACGATAGGGATTAGTTTCTTTCGATTCTCCTCTTGTTGTCTTTTTCTTTCAGAAGACAGCTGTTCAGTGACCGAAAAATCCTGCGAAGACATTACTTTTAGAAAGTTATCTGCCAGTTCTGAATTTCGCTTGTGGTATCCCGATTTCGCATGATCTTAAAATATTTCTAGGGCATTTTTCCACTTACAAAAAGGTTCGGTTACCAACTGGCCGATCCTTTGATGACCGCCTTTACCTTCATCAAGCGAACGTCCCATTACCACGCAAACTCTGCAGTATGCTCCACTTTTATATTTCGAATATGACAACCAGGGGAATCTCTCCAACCATTTCAATTGAAAGCGCAAGTTTCGTTTTGTGGAAATAGGAAACTTATAATCTCTGGGCAATAACAGGCAAGCTGGCCTGTTGCAGACTAGATGTAGATTCGGCAGTTGAAGGTATCGAACAGGGCACTAGCGACATGGCATCGATTTCGACATTCGGTATTGAGGTCGAGGGCCCGCTTGTAATCACAGTCTTCTTATCAGCATGCAAGGTAGCTGAAGCTTTGATAGCTAAATCCAAATTTGTTTCTTTATTAGGAACCCCTTGACTACACCACTTTTTCCAGTACTCCATACCTTTAAATTTATCACCCTTCCTATTTTCCTCCATAATGATTCACGTATCTATCCTTAACAAGGTCACCGAATAACACTGCACTAAAATTACTCACTTACACGGTACACTTAATTCTCTTCACTATTCGTTCACCACTTTTCACTTATATTCGCTTCGAGTTCGCATGGAAAAATACTGCCGTAAGCGCGGTCACGCGCCGCTTGTATAGCAGCCCAGTAATAGCCGTCCAGAAACTACCACAAACTTCCACAAAGCTCCGCTCATACCGACCGAGGGGCGTGGCGAATAATCGAGAAACAACGCAAAGTTTCCATACGATACAAAATAGTTCGACTACTCGACAAGAGATGGCGTTACTGTGCGGAACGTCCACTAGTTCGGATATACGAGGGTCGATCCAAAAGTAAGTTTCCCTTCATTTTTTCAAATAGACAACTATGTTTATTTTCATTAAAATTTACATCGTCGGAAAGATGAAACTTTCCTCTATTTTTCGACATAATCGCCATTTCGATCAACACATTTTTGTAGACGGTGCTCCAACTTTTGTATGCCCATGTCGTACACCTCCGCCGCCAAACCCTTAAGAAAGCGCTGCACCTCTTGTTTCACTTCCTCGTCGTTCCGGAAGCGTTTGCCACTCAGGTGTTCTTTTAACTTGGGGAACAAGTGATAGTCGCTGGGCGCGAGGTCCGGACTGTAAGGTGGGTGGGGCATGACAGTCCATCCAAACTGCTCCAAAAGTTCCTGGGTTTTGCGGGAAGTGTGAGGTCGGGCGTTATCGTGAAGCAGCGTTACACCTGTTGTCAGGCGTCCTCTCCTGCGGTTCTGGATAGCACGCCTGAGTTTAGTGAGTGTCTCACAATACCTGTCCGAGTTTATTGTTGTCCCGGGTGTCAGGAACTCGATCAGCAGTATCCCCTTGCGATCCCAAAAGACAGTGGCCATGATTTTGCCAGCAGAAGGAGTTTGCTTGAACTTCTTTGTGACTGGTGACCCTGAGTGACGCCACTGTTTAGACTTTTCTTTGGTTTCGGGGGTGAAATGAAAAACCCACGTTTCGTCACCGGTCACGATGGAGTCCAAAAATTCTTCCTTATCGTCTTGACACTTTTGAAGAAACTGTCGAGCACAATCGAGGCGTTTCTCCTTGTGTTCTGCTGTCAGCATGCGCGGTACCCATCGAGCGCAACACTTGTGATACCCCAACTTTTCAGTCAAAATTCTTTCCACTGTACCGTAAGAACTCCCAGGAATCCTATCAACGAGTTCACGGATGGTGATTCTCCGGTTTTGAAGCATTTCGCGTTCGACCTTCTCGACAATCGACTCCGAAACTGCAGGTCTTCCACTCCGCTCTTCGTCGTGAACCTCCTTCCGTCCGTCACTAAATTCCCTGCACCAATGTCGGACCATTTGAACGGACATACACTTGTCGCCGTAAACTTGTGTCAACTTTCGATGAATTTCCACAGGTGGAATTCCTGTCGCATGCAAAAACCGAATAACCGATCGAATTTCGCACCTGGCGGGATCAACAATAAGAGGCTCCATCGCGAACGGCTGCTGAGCCAAGACTGAGCGGCGTAGCGCAGCGCTCGCGGGCAGAAAAGGGAGTGGGGGATCTGCCGTGCACAGCGGTGTTGTCGAATTTCGCCTAGCAGCTTCCAACGCTGCTGCAGCTCTTTGGGAAACTTACTTTTGGATCAACCCTCGTATATTTAATTCAAATGTAATAATTTAACTCTCTTCACTCCTCGTATTTTTTCGGTATAATATTAGGTAATATTTGGCTTATTTCGGGGTATTAGGTAATATTTGGCTTATTCTTTAAAAGTGGGGGTTCAAATCACTTTAAAGGGGATTTGTTTTGACTGGCAATACCGTTCGACTTCAGGTATGAAGTGATGACCAAACCAGTCCTCAAAAAGTGAGGCCGTCACCCAAGCTTTACGATTCGACTTTCAAATCACGGGCAAACCAACTTTAGATTTGTTTTGCAATGCTCTTGGATTTTCTAAGCGATAAACTAAGAGAGGTTTTAACTTAAAGTCACCAGCTGCATTCGCGCCAAGCATCACTGTCAATCGATCTTTGGCGGCCTTAAAACCTGGAAAGGTTTTCTCTTCACGCGCGATAAAAGTTCTTTTAGGCATCTTCCAGAACAGGCCAGTCTCATCCACGTTGAATATGGTTTGGCTGGTATAGCCACCTTCATCTATCATAGCTTTGAGTTTCTCTGGATAGAGCGATTTTTGAACCGGCTGAACCAACCGTTACTAGCTTTGAACGTTTCATCTTTAGCCATCACCCCAGCTTCTTTTAATTTCTCAAAAATTAGTTTAGCTTGAAAGCACAGCGTGTTCTGATCAACAAGACAATTTTTCACACTTACTTGATTATCACACCATAATTTTAACAATGTTTCCATTTCGGCGATAATACCATGCCGTTTACGAATGATGCTTGAATTCAAAGACTGAGCGTTTTTCACAGCTTCGAGAATTTTTTCTTTACTTTTTGTAATTGTTCTGACTGTCGATTCCGGTAGATCAAACTTCTTTGCTAATTCACAAATTTTTATTTTTGCATCGTAGTCTTTAACACGTTCAGTGCCAACGCGGCTCGGCGTATTTACTGCTGTAGCCAGACCAGTCTGACTGACTCTCCGCCCCCGACGCGTACCCGCGTCTCTGGCCCCCAACAACGACCCTTTGCCAATTTTCTCCCAAATAATGTTTGTTTACCACTCATATTTCTAGTATTTACTCTAATACATTGTAGGGTTAGTAATAAATTGCTAATTTTTTTTTATAAAATATATTTATTTATGCATGAAATTAAAAAAGTCAATAAAATATATTTTTTTATTTTTTTTACATTTAAAATATAAAAATGTTATAAAATTAACTAAAACCTATCACTCCAAATTGCAATAATGTGCTTCACAAAAGCATTCTGGACAGTATCCTGGCATATTTTGACACATTCTGCACTCATATATAGTGTCGGTCCTTTTTTTCAATTTTGAACAGACCGTGCATTTTTTCCTGCAAATTTCTCCCTTGCTATTTCTTTTCATAATTTTAATCAGTTTGTGAGCTGAAGCATCCCCTTTTTTGTATTTACTTTTGGAGATGGTGTAATTTTATTTTTTGGCTCTCCAACTAACGCATAAATAATTTTCATTCTGTACTCCTATAGATTTAGTTTTTTCCCACTGTACTTTTGGAACAGTAGGTAGGAGTTCATCACCATTTGTAGTATAAGATGAATCCCTACCTTCTTGTACCACCGTAGGGTTTTTTTTTCGCAGCTATAATATGCCTGTAGCTGGTCTTGCTGATCTATGCCACTCATATACTTGTTATATAGAACAACAGCACTAGGTTTTTCTTGTGTAATTCCACGTTTTGAAGTAACGGAAATCTTGTCCATACTAGTCTCAGTTGAGATCATCATGACGGGTCTCTTGTCCTTCCATTTCCCAATGCAAACACCATTTTCATTGAACTTCTGCACCATGTCTCCTTTTTTCAAGGCGGCAGACTTGATAGTTTTGGGAATATCCTTGCGGTCTTGACTAAGAGTTCCAGTACAGTTGGTTTTTTTATCAATTAATTTTTCAGCAAGTTGTAGACTATTATAAAAATTATCCATAAATAAACTGTGGCCATTGTTCAAATAGTTTTCCATAAGATGCATTACCACCTTTTCTGCGTGACCTACCCCTCCAAGTAAGTCGCTTTTACCAGAGTAGATCATGTTTTTTAAAATAAAGCCATTAGGCTCTGTTAGTAGATAAAATTTGACTCCATATTTATGGCGTTTGTTCTTTATATAAACTCTGAAAAATAATCTGCCGCGCCACAGCATAACGCTCTCATCTATTGAAAGGTTTCTGTCAGGATAGTATATTGCGTTTGACCTTTCATTGAAATAATCTAGTATAGGCCTTACTTTATATAACCTATCTTCAGTTGGTGGATCTTCTCGGCCTGGGTTTTCGGCAAAATGCAGACACCTCATTATGAGAGTGAAACGATTTCGGCTCATGTATTCACCAAAACCTAGGCTAAATAGTTTTGCTTGTTTCCAGTAATCAGTCATTCTAGCAGCCTTTATTGTACCAGTATGAAACAGTAAACCAAAAAATACTTTCATTTCTTCTACAATCACTGGCTTCCACGCTTTTATGCGTGCATGACTTTGCAAACCAGCTGTTTTAAGAATGGTTTCGGCGTAGTCATTAGTTTCTTTTACTATGAGAGTCAAAAACTCGTCATTAAAATATAATTTGAAAAAATCTATGGGCTCACTGCCCCCCAACTCGTCGTTTGCAAGATATTCGCACTTTTTGGCAAAATTAATTTTTGTCGTATTGTTATCATCAAACCAACCTTGAACAGAGGGCTCCTGTTCTCCTGGTTCTTCATGTACTTCAGGGCTTTCCGCAAACATTCGAGACATTTCCTCTTCAATCGTATCTGTATTTTCATTCATTGCATCTTCCTCTAGTCTATCTAACTCTTCCATTTCATCAAACGCAATTTCATCGTCAGAACAATGCTCATCCAACAAACGAAGAAGTTCATCTTCGTTTACCGGGCACCGGAATAATTTTCTTGATGAACTTGGTGTTGAATCCATAATCCTTTTTCTAAAATTAAAACAAGTTTACTACTAACTTATAAATGTGCTATTTTGCAGTGACAAGAAATTAATTCAATGTAATAAGAAAAGCCAAACTTACCAAGGCAACGCCTGTCTTGCAAAATGATGAAACTATAAAAATACTTAGAAAAAAACTATAGAAAAACAAAATAAAATTGTTTATTTTATATATATTATTATTTAATAATAATAATAATTAATATATTATTATATTTTGAATAAAAAAAAATTAGGAATAATATCTTCTAACGAGCATATGCACAATCAACAACAAACAGCAGTCAAACAACATAACCTTATATTTAACCTACAACAGGCTTTAATCCTAAAACCAAGGGTACCAACTTATTCATAAAACTATCCCGAATAGCCAACCAAGATTTGAAGTATTTACCTCGATTGCCGGGCTCACAACCCTCCATACAAAATGAAGAGGCCAGCGACGCGGTACCGCGTCGCTGGCCTCTGGGATATAGTTCTGGGGATAGTTCAGTTGGACGCGGCTCCGCGTCGTTGCCCATGAACGTGTTAATCAAATTTCCACTCCAAAGATAATGTTTTTCTTTTCTTGTTTGAAGCAAAAAAGTCGGTTCTACTTCGTTTGGATGCCATAGTACTTAGTAGATATCTCAGGTCATCGCACAACGCACAAAATAAACACAAAATCGTAACTTTCTTGTACCTACCCGTCGACTCTGAGCTACACGTCTGGGCCTGTCGTAAGCGGAACGAACACTAGCGCGGGCGGAGGGAGTCAAAAACAAACGCCGCTTGATCTTGACTGCGTGGCGTTCACACAAAAGACGAATAGACGAGAAAATTAAAAAATCGCGTAATTCCGAATTCGCGTATGTCGAGGTAGCGTAAGTCGGGGTATTACTGTATAATAAAATTAATCTAGGCTGTTTAAGCACTTACCAGAGGCAGACATAACGAAAATCTGTAGTTGTGTATGTATACTTTGACTTCACTATATCAGAGCGACACAGACCCGCGTACTGTGGCATCTCATGCGTAATTGACCGAACTAATTTTGTATGATGCAACCTCACTCACGCCCCCACTCCTAGGTCGAAGAAGGTTCGCCGGTAGGAGAGCAGTAGTGGCTTCTGTGATTCGCCAAGCTTAATCGGATGCGCAACAACTGTAGAGAAAAAACTTGACGTGATAGAAAAAAACTAAATAAAGTTTTGGAATTAGCATGTTAATTTACGTATAAAACAGCTTAAATATCGAACTCAACAGAAATTATTTTTCAAATTGTTCCCCAGTGTTATTCGTAAGCATCACTACGTGTAAGCTCTAAAATGTGTTGAATTTGTGCAAATTTCATGCTAAAATGTGTTGAATTTCATGCAATGAAGGTTCCGTAAAAGTAGTATCAGTTTCTGGAATTCCACCTTGTCTTTGTAATGATGGTGATGATGGTGATGATGGATTTTCATTAGTAAAAAAACACATCATCGTCATAAATATAACTTGACAAATCCGGTTCGGGTACTTCGGTAAATATTTTTTGAAAATATTCATATTTCTTCTGGTCTTTAAAGGTTGACCATATTTGGAGAGATTGAATGGTGAAAATGATTCTTTTTTACTATCTTTTTTGATTTTAATATTTTTAACTAACTCTTCCAAAGGTTCAATGATAGGTTTAAACTGTTTTTCCTTTCGAATTTGGGATTCTGCGATTTCAGCTTTTAGTGTCTGATATTATGTCAATTCAAGAGAGGTGACCGGCTCTCCCTCTATAACTATAAACCAAATAGCTGTTCTACCCACGTTATCTAAACTATTGGAGCGTATAGTGTATGAGCAGATTATGTCATTTCTTGTGCGCTTTAATATATTGAAATCATCATGGCACGGGTTTCGAAGTTGTCTAACAAAAAAACATAAACGATAATTGCAAATATGGGCATTATCTTGTTTGGTGGCGAACGCGTGAGCTTCTGGACCAATGTCCATCTCCATAAGGGACATCATTTTCAGAATAGGAATGAAGTCTTTATTAAATATGGAAACTGCAATAAAAGTTGCAATTTCTATTATGTGTGTGCCGGCATGTATATGTTTTGGCGCAAAAGTCCAAATTAATGAATTCAGGGACTCATTATTATTCTGGGTCTCAGAACCTAAGCCGATAAACTCTCGTAGATCGGCTTTATAATTTCTAATACGTTGTCAGACAAAGGCGGATTTTCGTGGTCAAACTCTTCAGATGTACCTTCATGTACAGCTTTTTGCCATTTACACCAGCTTTCTGGACCAGCTGGGCAATACAAATGTTGCGGATTTTCATTTGTAGAACTATTATGATAGAAGCTAGCCCAAATTGCATTTTTCATGTCCTCTATGGAATCCGGATGCCGGCGAATCGCTAATCCATAATATAAAGACAGTTTATCACTTTATCGGTTAATTTCCCTGGACCTTTTCCGCCAATTCCTTTGCCTTTATTTTCGTTTTTTGCTTTCCGTAATCTTGCATCCATTCTTTTTTGTACATGTCCCACGCACTCTTTTTTTCAACAACTGGGTCACCATCATAGGGATCTATGTCAAGTCTACCCTTGAAAGTCTTAGTATCACCATCCCCAATATATTTGACATATTTTACTTGGTGTTTTTGAACTGATCCACTAAACATTTCGATAATAGCATCAACTTCCATTTTGCCTGCACTTCCTTTATGATTTATTGTACAAGATTCCCTATGGTCTTCATACCAATCATTGTACGCTTCAATATCGGATTTTATTTTTATTTTTCCAGACATTACAGTCTTGACAAAAGCTAGATTTTACAACTGTAGCTACAACTTTTTTGGAATATTTAGCTACGAGTGTGGTAACTCCAAATAGAGAACTGAAACCTCTTTTTTTCCAGGTCCCATCTCCAGAAACCGTGAAATTAGTCGAATTAGCATTTGGATCAGAAGCTGAAATTAAATTTTTCTCTTCATCAACAGCTTTGGAAATAATCAAGTCATAAACTGCTGATGCAGCTGCATATACATTTTCAAGATAACTGTAGTAAGTGCCAATGGATATTCCTTGACAAATACCCATCATACTGCAGAAGATATTGATTCCTTCGCTTCCAACTCCCAAAAGTCGCATAGCGAAAACCATTTTTCGATTTATTTCAAATGATTTATTTACGAATGGAGAAGATACTATATATTGTACACTTTCACAACTGCATTGTAGTGCAATTTTAAATCCCAGTCCACGGTGAGCTGTCCGAGAAAATGTAATTTCTTTCTTGCACGTAGCACACAAAACTAACGATGAAATAGCTGTAAAAACCGAGAAAAACTCCAAAATACAATATCCGTAATTGTTGGAAATGATCACTTCATCACCAGATTTGCTTAATTTAGCTGTTGATGCACTTGTAAAACGAGTATCTTCTTTTGCAGTAAATCTATTGCCGTGGAATTGCCTTTTTCTAGGTCGATCAGCACGAGAAGCACTTCCTTTTGTGGGTTTTCGATCCATTTTAAAATTGTTGAAATTAATTCAACTAAAATAATTTTCAACGAAAATTCACTAGAATAATTTATATGATAACTAAAATTTCACTTTTACTCAGAGCACGTGCATCTGCGTTGCTGGAAGGAAGTTGCTGGTTAGAATTTAACTGTTGGAAACTGGCTGTAACTAAACACTAAGTGTAGAAAACTTTCAAAAATCATTAGGGTGACCTTGAATTGTTATATATATATATATATATATATATATATATATATATATATATATATATATATATATATATATATATATATATATATATATTTATTTTTATTTTAACTTTATGGTCTGCATAGGACCACTCTAGTCAAGTTATGGTTCAGGTCCTTTTTTCTCTTCTCAGCCCAATACTTCTTCATCCACTCTGATCGTAATTTCCTTTCCTCCTCCGGAATCACTCTTCCTGTCCTCTGTCTGTTGATCCTTGCCTGTAGTGCTGTGTGTTTGTCCTGCAATATCTTAAGTGCATCTGACTTGCACCTTAAATCTTCCATTGTGATGTGCAACTCTCTCATGTCTTCCTTAAGTTCTGTGATCCATCTAATATTGCTCTTACTATTCCAAAATTTCTCTATTATTCTCCTACTGATTCTACTTTCCGGTGTCCTTACTAGATGCCCCAAGAAAGATATTCGCTTCTTTCTCATAGTGCTCGTCACTGGTTCTATTTCCTTATAGACGGTTTCATTGGAAGCCAGTCTCCAGACTCCATTTACTTGATAATTTTTATTCAAACAAGTTCTCACTATTCTCCTCTCTGTCTTTAGTATTCCATCTATTGCAACGGTGTTTGTTGTTTTGAATATTGTTTCACATGCATATGTAATTTGAGGTTGAGTGGCCGTTTTGTAGTGTTTTAATTTGGTTGCTATTGAGAGACATCTTTTGTTGTATGTGTTCTTGGTCACATGCTGTGCTCTAACCAGTCTATCTATTCTACTTTGCCATGCTGGTTTTTCATTCAAATTGTATGTGATTATTTCACCTAAATATTTAAATCTTTCCACAATTTTTATCTCTTGGCTACCCAGTTCAATTTTGTTTACTAATGGAAGTTGAGTTGACATGATTTCTGTTTTTTCAAATGAAATTTTCAAACCAATATTCTGAGCTATTTCCTGTAAAGATTTTATTTGTTGTTTTGTTTCCTGAATGTTATTGGCCAGAAGAACTAGGTCATCAGCAAACCCTAGACAATTCAAATGTATGTTGTCCTTTTTGGTTCCAATTTTTATATTTTTTGGGTTGTTCTTGTACCATTCTCTCATTATATACTCCAGTGCACAGTTAAAAAGAAGAGGCGATAATCCGTCACCCTGTCTCAAACCAGTCTTTACCAAGAATGGTTCAGATATATATATATATATATATATATATATATATATATATATATATATATATATATATATATATATATATATATATATATATATATATATATATTATTATACAACTACAATAAAAGGGCGGTATAATACAAAAGTATAAGAGTGTATAGGTATTTACGACCGAAGGGGACCGCAGGTAGACAGATGATCCCTAACGTCTTTTGTTTGATTCGTTCCAGCCGAGCCAGTATTGAAGTCGTGTCACTAAAATAGCTATATCTCTGGAAATAATTAAAATTTTGACTAATCCTTTTGAGGACATATTCTTGAAAGGTTAAGCTTTGAAAATATTTAAAAAAAAAAACGATTTTTTCAAATTTCTACACTTGAATACCCCCTTTAAATCTGGTGAATCACGCAATACTGCTGGACAAACTTCATGACTATGACTTGAGGGGTCGGGTGTGAGAGTGGTTGGAGGAGATGGATCTTACTTACTTGACCGACACCAAGTTGCACAGATTGATAAAGCAACATCTAAAATATTAAGGATTATTTCTGGAGTGCCCCAAGGATCTGTTTTGGGTCTACTATTATCGTGGACAAAACCAGTTTTATTGCTTTACTCCTAGAACACACACTATAACGGAGTCTAAAGTTTACTAAAAATTAACGGTAAGCCTATACTGCAAACATCCTGTACTAAAATTCTGGGTGTTCATTTCGATAACAGACTTTGCTGTGATGAACACATAGCTGAACTATGCAAGAAATTAGCCGCTGTCTCATATGCGGTTTATAGGTTGAAACGTGTTGGTACCACGGTATTGTGCATTCATATTACTATGTAGAGTTTTACAGTCGCGCTAGGTATAGTTTGAAATTTTGGGGTGGGTCGCCTCATCTGATGTATGTTTTCAAAATACAAAAAACGATAATCCGAACGATGGGTGGGGGGTCACTATTGGCAACATGTGGACCAATTTTTAAACAGTGCAGGATTTTTATCTTATCACTATATATTTTGGAAGCGAATGTGGGTTGATGATTCTTTTGCAGCATATATTAAGAGAAGATAATAAATATGGTAGTGCCATTCTCAAAGGATGTATGATTCTAGGACTAAAAAAATCTAAGAAAAATCTAGGACTAGAAAAAAAATCTAGTACTAAAAAATCCAAAAAATCGTGAAAAAATTACAGTTTGAGACCAATATATCTATTTATAGCTTAACGTGTCAGACCTCATCTTTGTCTCATCATCATTTTCTCACACCTCATCTTTGTTAGGCGAAATTTTACAGCATTCGTGAAAAATAGTGATTTTTATCACTATGACACACGAGGCTCTCCTGAACTTGTATTACCAATACATTCATGTAAGATAGTTGAACATAATGTTAAATGTTAAAGTTAAAGTTAAAATGTTAATGTTAAAGAGTTGTGAAGGTGTATGTATAATAAGTAGCTGAATAAATACATTGCATTATTAAATTTTATTCCTTTTCAAGTATAAAATATTTATATGTAGGTTTAATTGTTATGTATTCTTTGTATGCACATAAATGTAGCACTGTGCATGCTCTTCTTTCGACTTGATCCATGCATATTTGTATTGTCTTGATTCAATAAATTATTATTATTATATATACATTTTACGGCATTTTTTGCTTTAACTAGTTCTTTTGTTATTCGTTCGTCCATGCTCTAATGCGGTAAAGTACTAGTCCTTTCGATAATCAGTTTTATAATATTTATAAGTGTTACGTGTTTCAGAAAGAATCAGAAATTTGGTTGATGGTAATATAAAATATAAAGCATTCACCTTGTCATTAAAGAATGGTAAAAGGATTAAATTATATAAAGAATACCTTGTTTGATCTACTAATGGAATTTTTATGCTGAATATTATTTTATCGTTCACGAAATCACATTTAATTTGAGACAATTCTAATAATTTATGACCATTTTTAATATCTAGAGGAACTGGGTGGTTACAAAAATTAGGAAGGTGTGGAAGGGTTTTTAAAAGTTCTTCAACAATTTGTTTTGGTGTGATTATTCTAGAATGTATGGAATTTACTTTTGAAAACATGATAGTATTAATAAGTGTTGAAATTTCACTTTGTAATTCAGTTATGGTCAACGTTAACATCGAAAGATGTTCTTCTAACGTTTGTTTCGTTTCGAGATCAAAGTATTTCTTATTTAAGTTATTAGAAAAGTGATTTAATTTTTCAAAGTTTTCATTGAATATTTTGGTATTTTTAGCCAAATTTGTTAAACTGTTATTAAAGTTGTAAATAGTACTTTGAACAACTTGTATTTGCTGTTTCATGATTTCAGTAATATGTTTCTCATTCTGTTCAACATTTTTATAATAGAATCATAATGTTCGCAATCATCTTGATCTAAAGTGCCAAATACAGTCTTGAAATCGTTACCGATTAAATTAAACCAACCGCGTTTTGATCTACTTATAGAAGTTTGTCCAATTAATTGTTTTAATGAATTTTCCTTTTCAAATAGTTGTGGAATAGTATCTTTTAACAATTTTAACGAAGTATCGCATAAATACAGACTTTTTAAGAAATCATCCTTATTACATAATGATTTAGTTTTTATATACACGTGTTCTATTAATACTAATTATCTATGGAACTTAATGGGATATAGCTCACTCGATTCCAATAATTTTCCATAAATTTTACGTGTTTGACTTGCCCAAAATATATTTCTGGAGCGTTTTAATGTATTTATGTGTAATTTAGATTTTTTATTTCTTATTTGAATGGTACTAAAATTTTATATGGTCCTTCATAATGTGGAGTTAATTTTTTCGATTTACCGACTTTCGATTTTTCGTTTAATACATATACGAGATCACCTACTTTAAAATCTACACTATTAACCTTTTTATTGTAATAAGCCTTATTAATTTCTTTGTTATGAATTGTGTGATTTCTAGTAATTTCGTGTAATTTTTGCATTCTTAATTTTAATTCATCTAAGTAATCATCATAGGTGTATTTAAATTCGGGTTCTTTAGCGAGAGCACTGGGAATATTTGGTTTTATACCAAAGAATAATTCATGAGGAGAGAATTTTGTAGTGGTATGAGGTCTTGTATTGTATGAAAACAGCGAATTCAATCGATTTGTCCCAATCAGTTTGATCAGTATTAATATAGTGTTTTAAATAATCAGCTAACGTAGCCTGGTTCCTTTCTAATGCTCCGTTACTTTGAGGATGGTAAGTTGTACAATTGATTTGTTTGATTTTAAAATATTTAGCTACCTGACTCAATAATTTGGATGTGAAATCTTTACTCTGATCAGTTACCATTGTTTTAGGGATACCAAATTTACATATAAAATGTTGAGTAAATTTTTCTGCTATAGTAATTGCTTCATGATTTGGAATAGCGTAAGCTTGTGAAAACTTTGTGAGATCATCCTGTAAAGTTAAAATATACGTATTACCATCTTCTGTAAGAGGTAGAGGTCCAACGATGTCTAAAAATGTTTTTTCTAATGGATATAAACTAGTAGTTGTGATTTCTATCGGTTTAATTGTTTTATGTCTGACTTATTTATTTCTTTGACAGGATTCGCATAATTTAATGAAATTTTTTATATCATTCTTCATATTTTTCCAACGATATATTTGTTTAATTCGATTGTATGTTCTGTGGAAACCAGAGTGACCGGATGATGGATTCGAATGATTGTCTTCTAAAATTACGGGGATTTCTGATTTGTCTGGTGTTTTCAAAATATCATGGTAAATAGAAATTTTAATATTTGAATTTTTAAAAATATCTCTTATCATTATTCATTCGAATTTTATTCCAATTAAGTTTGTAATGTGAAAATTATGGTCTAGGCATACTAATACAATTTTCGTTTGTTTCTAAAAGTTTGGTTTTTAATTTGATTTGAACATTAAATATATCTTCATGTGATAGTTTTTCCCAATAGAATTCATTAATAAAAACATAAAATAGAGAAATATTTTTTTCTTTAATATTAATAATATCATATCCCTCTATTGCATGAATTTTTAAACGTTTTTAAAATTGCTAAAAAAAAATAAAAGGCTATAATTTCGACCTAAGAATCACATATTATAGGATACCCTAGAAAAAAACTTAACAAATTGACAGATTTTTTGACATTTTATTTTGTGTTCCCAAATGGGCACACTATGCAATCAAACATATATTTTGTATACAAAAAAAAACGTTAACAACATTTATTCATTCAGTATTTCTTGTGTATGAAACTGCACGAAACAGTTTTTGGATGAAGTACAGCACAAGTGGATGCCGCACTTCTTGCAACTCACCCGCGACTTGCTTTTGCAGCCCAATAGCTTGGGCAGCCCAA
This sequence comes from Cosmopolites sordidus, assembly GCA_031761425.1. Taxonomy (NCBI): domain Eukaryota; kingdom Metazoa; phylum Arthropoda; class Insecta; order Coleoptera; family Curculionidae; genus Cosmopolites; species Cosmopolites sordidus. Next base: position 205,603 of record JARFXV010000309.1, read on the forward strand.
TAGCATCGTTCACGTTCTTTGGTCCATTTCGGCCAACTCTATCATTCTGTATATAATTATTTGGTCATTTTTCTAAGCATCTTCTTTTTCATAGGTAACTCTACAGAGCCAAAAGATGGCCGACCTCTCTTGTTGGACACGCGAATCCCAATGTTACATAGCTGCTCAGCCAGAACGGGGATATTTTTGCAAGAGGGGGATATTTTTTTCTTTTTCGCCAAGTTGTGTTTTTATCCTTCGATCCAAAAGCCAGCAATTTATGGTAACACAGTCTAATAAATGGTAAAATATCCTGTGATACCATTTCCTGCTTTTTAGTTTTATTGGGTAAACCCCTATTAGGGAGTCCTGCAGGTCAACATCGCCCATGTGATGGTTGTACTGCTTCACTATGTCAGGACAATCGATTTCTTTTTTGGTATTCTCTGACTTGAAAAATCTGTTTACGTTCAAAATGGGTCTGGTTCCACAATAGTCCGAAGTAAGTGTCACAATTGTGTTATCATACCACTATACAGAATGAATATCGATTACGTCAAAACTAGTTGTCTCCTCATGAATAGAACCTCTCCCCAACTTTTTCATCTCCTTTTCTGGCACACCTTTATAGTTTGACAGTCGATTTGTACGTATTGTTGCCATCGAATGAATTTTGCGTTTCGATATGTAGGATACCAAAGGCAACGAAGAAAAATAATTATTATAAAATATTTTATGATGGATGCCTGATGCTATGGATTTACACAAACGAAATACAACATTACTGGCAGATCCAAAGTCTGGATCATTATCATCCATTGTAAAACCTCGTTTTCCAGCGAAGAGCTCAAAATTATAGGAAAAGTCGGACACTCCAGAGAGAACCCACATTTTATATCCCCATTTGTGGGGTTTCTTAGGATTTATACGTTTTTATGCTTATTCTACCTTTGAAGGGGATTATCTGCTCATCACACGAGATATTTTTTTCCAAAGGAATAGATATACAGGTTTTTCGGATTTGTTCTATGACAGGCATCATTTTATCTAAACTATTTGTGGATTCAGTGTTGTCATTGAAGTGCAACAAACTTTTGAGCAGTTCAAAATGGTTCACTCTTCAATGGACATCTGCAGCTTGTGGAATTCATATTTTAGGAGACCAATAACGTCGAGTTGAAGGCTGCTTGATAAGTGACATCCAGAGTATACACCAAAAAAATGTTGAATTTCTTGTACACTTGTAAGTGCTTTGCTTAGTTTTTTTTGATGGTATAAATACAAGTTTGTTTTACAATTCGTGTAACAAAATCTTCAGTAAAAAAATGTCTAAAAAGTTTGTATGGAGAATTTAGTTTCAAAATTTCATCTGGAAGTAGTTCGTTTCCTTGAAATTTTACACTATCGTCATTTTTTTCTGTTACAGATTTCTTCCATTTTTGGAATTGGTTTTTTTCTGTCTTTTATTTTGCACATTTGTTTGCGGCACAAGTTGTCTAAGAGGAATATTGTCTTCTTCATCACTCTCACTGGCAGCAATTTCAACGTCAGGAAGTTGATCTCTGTCCACTAGTACCTCTTCATTAGGAGATTCATCGTCTGAGAGTTCACTGTCCTCGCTATCAGAAGGTATGGCTCGCAATTTGACATTGGCAGCTTTAGATAACCCATAAAATTTCTTAGAATCCATTACCTGTAAAAAAACGATCTATATAAAAATTTTGTTCTCGGTGTACATGGTGTCCTCAAGCGGGAACATATTCTATTTACGGCAAAACTCAGGTTATCTTACTAGAATCATATATCCCAACGATGTAATCTTATTTCTACAAGCTTAGAGCAAACTACTATATTTTTTTCAAATTAAAACTTACCTTTATTACTTGTGAAAAACCGAGAACATACCAGCGGACACGTGTATCTTACGAACCTAACCAATTTACTGCGCTGTAATCCGACCGGCTGGTAAAATTTCATGAATTGACAAAAAAAAAAGGTATGCAACCAAACTTACACATCTAGCGTATAATATTTTTGCGACGTGTTCCCAAAGGGGAACAGCATGCATAACGGTTACAAAGTTTTACGCAGTAGGCCGCATTTAGAATTTAAAGTTTGTGTGCTCAATTGGGAACATTATGCAATAGAGGGATATGTCTTAGAATTTTTAGATTTAAGAATATCTTCGTGATCGCAGTTCTTAATTATCTCTTCCTGGAATGGTTTATTAAGTTGTAAATCACAAGTAAGAAAGACATAAATTGAACTTTTTGCATTAGAAAATCTATCGCTAAATTTCTTGAATATTGTCGTTGATTATTATAGATTTGCTTATATCTTCATTAAACTTTTGATAAGAATTGTCTTTTAATTCTGGGTGATATATTTGGGAATACGATGTGCTTGGATTATTGTCATTGACATTAAGAGTATCGATTACAATAGGTGGTCGACTTAGATAATCGGCAATATAATTCGTTTTACCCGATTTATATTGGATCTCATACTCATATTCCTCTAAGCTTAAACGCCATCGTACAAGTCGTGATCCTGGGTCTTTGACATTGAAAAGCCAAGTAAGAGGTTTATGGTCACTGAGAATAATACACTTAAAATTATACTAGTTTTACACTTCAAATTATACTCAAAAGTTCGCATTCAGTGGTACTATTATTTGACTCCGCTCTATTGAGAGTACGGCTTTCATAAGCAATAGGAAGGTCATTAGGTGGTAAACCTTGGGATAATACAGATCCAATAGCGTAATTACTTGCGTCTGTAGTTAAGTAGAATAATTGAGAAAACTCCGGATATTGAAGTAAAGGTTCCGTACATAAAGAATTTTGTAAAATTTCAAAAGCGTTTTGTTGTTCGCTTGTCTAAAAGAATTTACTATCCTTTTTAAGGAGTTTTGTGAAAGGTTGAGTTATTTTACTGAAATTTCTAATGAATCGACGGTAGTAACCAGCGATACCAAGAAATGATTTTATGTCTTTTGGAGTCTGAGGTTTTGGAAATTTTAAAATCGCTTCAATTTTATTAGGATCAGGTTTAACTCCTTTGTCTGTGATTAAATGTCCCAAATACATAACTTCCTTTCTTAAGAATTCACATTTATTAGGTTGAATTTTTAACTTAAAAGAAGATAATCTTTCAAATATTTTAGTTAGGCGTTTGTTGTGATTTTCAAGATTATCAGCGTGTATAACTATATCATCTAGGTAAGAAGAAGAAGGGAAAAGACGGTGCCCCTCTTGATGCTATCTTTTATGCTTATGAAATTTCTAATGTGCATATTGATTTAGACTTAATGAGCATCCTGAACGAGGTAATCCCTGATTCTTATTCAACTGCTACTATATATTTGGTCTTTATTGATAATTAAACAAACAACACATCTTATGCCTAACTATGCGGAAATAATCTCTTGCATACAGCTACAGTCCAAAAAAGACTTAATACAAAAAGGAAGAAAAGAAAATGAACATTAATCTCTGATTATAATTACTAAATAGCCTAAATTTAACTAGTGACTTGAACTAAAAATACATTCAGAAAACTAAACTAAACCCCAATTCTTAATAACAGCTAGGTTTCAAGCCCCTCCAGAACGAATCATCTAGGTAAACGAAACATTTGTAATTTTGAATTCCTGCTAAGACATTCATAAGTCTTTGAAAGGTTGCTGGTGCATTTTTGAGACCAAATGGCATTCGATTGAATTGATAGTGTTCTGAAGGAGTTGAAAATGCGGTTTGTTGTGCATCATTGATTGACACTTTGACTAAACTTGGACATAAGTAAACGCCATCAAGAATATATATATATATATATATATATATATATATATATATATATATATATATATATATATATATATATATATATATATAACATGGGCTGAAAAGTCCCGGCCCTAACAAAGAAAACACAGTTTTTTTGGTTCAAAATTAGCTTTATTCATCAACGTAATCTCCATCAAGAGCAACGCAATCATTCCAGCGCCGCTCTAACATTTCAATACCACTTTTGTAGAATGATTTATCTTTTGCCTCAAAATAGGCCTCAGTTTCAGCGATAACCTCTTCATTCGTGCGAAATTTCTTACCGGCGGGCATTTTTTTCAGGTCTGCGAACAGCCAGTAGTCGCTGGGAGCCAAATCTGGCGAATATGGTGGATGTGGGAACAATTCGAAGTTCAATTCATGTAGTTTTGCCATTGTTTTGATTGACTTGTGACACGGTGCGTTGTCTTGATGAAACAAAATGTTTTTCTTTGCCATATGCGGTCGTTTCTTTGCAATTTCGGCCTTCAAACGCTCCAATAACGCTATATAATATTCACTGTTAATGGTATTTCCTTTCTCAAGATAGTCGATGAATATTACACCACGCACATCCCAAAACACCGAGGCCATAACCTTTCCAGCCGATTATTGTGCTTTCGGGCGCTTTGGACGAGGTTCACCAGTTGCTGTCCACTCAGATGACGATTATTTTGATTCCGGAGTGAAGTGATGGATCCATGTTTCATCCATTGTCACATATCGACGCAAAAATTCCGGTTTGTTACGTTTAAACATGGCCAAACACTGCTCAGAATCATCAACACGTTCTCGTTTTTGGTCAACAGTGAGCAAACGCGGCACCCACTTTGAACAGAGCTTTCTCATAGTCAAATGCTTATGCAATATAAAGCCAACACGTTCTTTTGATATCCTTACGATGTCAGCTAACTCACGCAACTTCACTTTTCGATTATTCAAAACGATTTTGTGGATTTTTTTTATGTTTTCTGGTGTTACCGCCTCATTTGGACGTCCACTGCGTTCTGCATCATCGGTGTCTCTACGACCACGTTTGAAGTCAGCAAACCAACGTTTTATTGTTGTTTCTGATGGAGCGGAGTCCCCATAACACTTTTCAAGCCATTGCTTCGCTTGAACGGTATTTTTTCCCATCAAGAAGCAGTGTAAAATTAAAACACGAAATTGTTTTTGATCCATTGTTTTGAAAATAACAAAAGTAGCGTCACTCTTAGCACAATAACTCACAAACTAATGAATAGAATATCATGAAATTTTAACAGCTGTCTTTTGAAGGTTAGTATTAACTGAAAAAAGGTGACTGCAATAAAACTAGCGCCATCTATGTGTTAGGTCCGGGACTTTTCAGCCCATGTGTTATATATATATATATATATATATATATATATATATATATATATATATATATATATATATATATATATATATATATATATATATATCTGGACAAATACCCTCAGATATAATAATATTCAGCTCTACAGGCCTAGTGGCCCTTGGCTTCGAGTTCTTTCACTCTTCTTTTCCAACTTTTTCTGTCCAAAGCATCAGTCTTCCAATCCCTCACTCCTACTTTCCTCAAATTATTTAGCACCTCATCCAGCCATTTCTTCCTCGGTCGCCCTCTTCTTCTCCTTCCCCCTTCGCCTCTAATTAGAATTCCTTTAACCCATCTCCCGCTGGACATCCTCGTTATGTGCCCTAGCCATCTAGCTCGCTGCGCTCTCACCACCTGAACAATGTTTGGTTTTTTGTACAGTTCTTCTATTTCTTTGTTTGTTCTTCTTCTAAATTCATTCAGAACTTTAACTCCTCTAAAAATTCTCCTTAATATTTTTCGTTCCCAGACTTCCAGCTTAGTTTCTTCCTTCTTCATCATCGTCCATGTCTCGCACGCATAGGTAACCGTGGGCCTTAGTATTGATTGGTACACTCTTACTTTAGCTGCTCTTATTATATTCTTTGCCCTTAAAATTTTTGAAAACATTCCTGCAGCTTTGCTTCCTTTCGCTAGTCGTTTCTCTATTTCCTTTTCTTCATCCCCTTTACTCGTTAGTGTTACTCCCAGATATTCAGCTTGTTCCACTTTCTCTATTGTATATTTCTTATTTACTGCACAATCAATGACTAAATTAGGGAAGAGTCCTCTGGTGCTATCTTTCATTACCATATATTTGGTCTTGTTCTCGTTAATTGTTAAGCCATATTCTCTCGCCTTTCTTTCCAATATCTTGAAAACCTTTACTACTTCTTTCTTGGATCTCGCCATCAGTACAATGTCGTCGGCATAAGCCAAACATTGGTGTCTGGTACCATATATTAACCCCTTGGTATTGATGCCACTCTCCCTCAGAATCACTTCCTGCACCAGATTGAACAAAACTGTTGACAGTGGATCGCCTTGTCTCAGTCCTTTCTTTACAATTAACTCCTCAGACATTGCTCCATCGACTATAACTTTATTTACTGTTCTCCTGACAGTCATCTCCACCAACTTCCTCAACTTTCCCGGGACCCCCAGTTGTCTCATTGCTTGGAACACCTTTTCCCTGCTAATGGAGTCATATGCTTGCCGATAATCTATGAACAGCAAATGTAAGCTCAAATTTTGCTCATAAGTATTCTGTTGGATCTGTTTCATGATGAATATCTGGTCGGTTGTTGATCTTCCTGCCCTGAACCCTCCTTGGTATTCCCCTACTTGTTCGTTATGGTATTTCTCTAGTCGATCTTTAATCATCTTGGCCATCACTTTGTAGGTCACGTCTTGCAGTGCGATTCCGCGGTAGTTATTACATTCCTCCTTAGCTCCTTTTTTGTGCAGTGGTATTATCAGCGCTTTATTCCATTTCTCTGGCATATTTTCTTCTTGCCAAATTCTGTTCATTAACTTCCATGTGCTTGCCACCAAAGTATCACCACCGTGTTTCAGGATTTCAGCTGTTATACTGTTTTCTCCAGCACTTTTGTTATTTTTTAACTGCTTTATACAAACTTCTACTTCTTCTTTTGTAGGTGCATTTATAATTTCGTTATTTCCTGCAATCGCATCTTCTTCCATTTCATGTTCTCCCCAGTTCCCTTCTTCACCA